>JAQFYB010003967.1:0-17620 GCA_034694085.1 Pogonognathellus longicornis | reverse complement strand
ACAGTTAATTTTTCATAGCAACAGAATTCAGTTTTTTATATCCGAGGTTCCTCCTTATTCTATGGAGCTATACATATTTAGTTGATTTTATGATTTTTGATTTTAGCGCGTATTACAAATTACAATACGTGTTTGGTTTAACTTTGGCCAGTTTAACGTGCGTGTTTAAAATAGTAGAAGTGTGATTTGAGATAGTAAGTTAAACCAAACACCCGCTGTATTTAGGAGAGTTTATTTTTTATATGCATATTTGTTGATTTTAGCGCATATTTTTAGGTAACTTTTAGTGCATATTTTAATGCATATTTCGACCATTTTTAGAGCTTATTTGCATGCTTAGATCTGACTTTCTTCTGGCATTCTTATCCGGCCTCTGGTAATCAGAGTAATCACACTGGTTATAGAGTCTTTGTTAACACTAATTACTAATACATCACTTGGACCACTTGGATTGGAACTATTTTTTATCAGTTTAAAACACACTCAAGCTATTCGCATCCGGCTTTAGTATTCTGTACCAGTGTGGTAAGACATGGCATTTGTCCAAGTCTGTATTGAGGGCGGACAAAGGGGAAAACTTTTTTTTTCATTCTTCATTATGTCCCGGCTTGGACAGTTGGACATATTATATTCATAATTCATTTTATTTCAAGTACATAAGTCTGTTTTCATATTACAACACACCGAGAGCATACTAAATCGCATCCTCCTCGGACGAATAGGCCATGAGTTAAGCTGCGACATGGGTCCCTGTGCGAATCGGTCCATACCCGTCCTATGTATTCTGGAGTTATTTCAAATTTTTGGGTAATTTTAGATGCTGAATTCGAAAAGAATAGTGAAAAAATTTCAAAAAATTTCAAAAGTTTTAATTCGACTTTTTTTTCCAAAATATCAACAAAACTCACAAAAAGTGAATTACCAATAACTTCCGAGCATTTATTAAAATAAAAGGGAACTTTTTTCATATTGGCTTCTAAAGTCGACTTTTTGAATATTGAATTATTTTTGCTATGATTCAAAATAAAGAAAAAAGTTAATTTTTCTTTCCTAAACTCTCCAAAAAATCTAAAAATCCCATAAAATTACCTTGATCACTAACCCAGGAAGAACTTCGGGTGGGATAGAAAGCTTTTACGCACGGGATTTGCGTGGGCAAATTGAATGGAAAACCAAAAAACTACGTTTTAAGGTTTAAAAATAATACTGAAATATTTTTCATTTTCCATTTGTTATTTGCGGGAAATCAGTGGGCAATGGCAGAAAAATTCATAAGGAAAATGTACGGGTTAGATGAGGGACCCACACTTATCCCACAGTTTTTTCCCTTCCCGCATGGGTCCCGTGTGACATATACTGCCATTGCCCATGTGGGAAATGGTTCTTCCTGGGAAAATTGTCGACGCTTTAATGCATCACATCATGTGACGCGACGTGAGTCGACAATGTGATTCACATATGTCGCTACAATGTACTAAGTTAATTTTAGAAAAATCTCCCAAACCCCGAGCATTTCCGCGCATAATAAATATACACCCAACCCAAGGTATTTGGAATTATTCAAACCGTTGAATAAACATAATAATAAACAGGCTTATTTATCAGAGCATGCTCACAAATGTGGATACACGGTTTTTCATCATTTTTACGGTTTAAAAATGATCGGTCGTTTATTATACTGTTTTAATATTTAAAGGTTCCCAAAGTTCCAAATACCTTGGTGCTACCCGTCACAGGAACAATTGAATCGCTTCTATATCTTGTATTGTATATCTTTTATGTTAGAATTTACAATTGCATTCTTATTCATTTTTGTGCTACATTATTGTTAAGTATCGGAGTATTCCGATACTTTATGGGTATCAATTTCCTTTATGTCTGTCTATCCGTTCGTCGATCTCGTCTGTCTGTTCGTTCAATCTACACAACATTGGGCAGGAGCATAATATATGTAAATGGAAGTATTATAAAGGTTTATGTTCTTTATAGAATTTTTTTAATTAATGCTCGGGTTTTACCCATTCTAGGAATGGAATCCTAGATACGGCGCTGCATTTGACACGTTACATTTTACATGAATCATCATCATCATATCACTTAAGAGATGTTAAAATCCTATGTAATCCCCAAATCGAATCGAAACAGAAATATATAAAAATTTCGACGAACCGAAACCAAACCGACTAAAAAGACTGTTCCAATAGCTCTGTATACCAAAAGGGTGCGTGCAGAAAAATTAGTTCTAATTTTAGGAACCAAAACACCCCTGAAAAACCGAAACCGAAATTAAGCAAAACATCAAAAACCAAATAAAAAAGTTCAATTTCGGTTTCGACGTCTATTAAGTCTATTTGTTTTTTCCCTTCTTCACGTAATATGAATAATTCATAATGTAACATTAATTATGTACATATAACTGGTGTAGCCAGGAGGGCAATTGCCCCATTACCACCACCCCCGAAATTCAGAAAAAATAGGTTTTTTTACCAAAAAAAAGTATCAAAAATCGCGAAATGTTTCGCGCTAAGCGCGAATTTTATGTTCAATTTTGCCGAAATGTTTTGAGTTTGCCCTCCCACAACCAAATCCTGGCTACACCTCTGGTACATAAAATATAAATTATTATTTATACAGGTAATTATGACTTATCATTCGATACTTAATTATATCGGTTTGCAATGGTTTATTTTATTATAATTGGTGATAATACGCCCCTGAACATAATCGCACGACCTTTGTGTTAAAAGTGTTACGATGTAGTAATTCTAATTGAGTAAGTCGGAAGTAATAAAACTGCGGTTCATTAACCCGCTGTAAAGTAGGCAATGTTTCTAGGTGCTTAGTTTGAATTTGCAGTAATTGTTTAAATTGAAACTACGTCACTTTGAGGCACCTTCTTTGCCTTATCAAACGATGGGCCCCTCAAACATTTTCCTCCTCCGATTTTTTTTTATTACATTCTTTACGAATTTATTTTTATTGGAGTGTAAATCTGTGTCTGTAAAAACCTCCGAGCATCGATCGAAAAGGCAACTCATTGGACATTCAGCAGTTTTCTTCGAAGCATCCGAAAATGATTTTCCTAACATTCGACACCCGCGAAAACATAAGAACGACGACTCAGCGTAAGTCCCACTGTACTCAGCAAAGCAAACAAAAACTGAAATAAATTTTATTTGGTTTTAGAGAGTCGCCGTTAACAAAGATAAGAAATCCAATTGGAAGTTCCAAAAGTCGTCGCCAAACTGAACAAAACGAAATAATTGGAGGGGACTTGCGTCTGCCGAGACAAAGTAGTTGCCACTTTCCTTGTCAAATGTTTAAGACCTTCATTAGAATTTCTTTTGGTGTTGTAGGCCCGGATCCAGCTGTAGCCCAACAGCAACAACAGGCTATGCTTTTAAGGGCTCTCTTATTGGCTCAAGCACAGAAAAGAGCTCAAGAAATGCAAGCCAAAATGGCCGCAGACAAAGCAGCCAACGAAAAAGTAGTAGAAATTTCCACAACACCGCCCCCTACACCACCAGGTACACATTTCTCAAACTCTTCGGTCCGTTTTTTATTCAATAAAAAATTCTCCTTTAAAAGAAATCTCTTTGTCAATCATTTACCATTTGCAATTGTGACGTAAGGACATGTATTCAATTCCCCTCTCCCAAATTCGGAGTTTATTGTGGCGTTAAAGTGCAAAAAATCACTAATTTTTTACGCTGCGGGATATTTGATGCATTTTAAGTTGATTTCGGGCCATTCGCGCATGTTTGAATTTTTCACCTCCTTGATACGGCCGTGGACATATTGATATTTATTATTATAGTAGGTATGTATTCTAAATATTGAAACAAGGATGGCTTGACTGATTTGAATTTTTGCTGCAAACAGATTCAAAGGATGCTCTGAGACTAGCTTTGCTTCAGGCCATGCTTCAAGGGGAGAAGAAAGCGTCGCAGCAGCCATCCCCATTGGCGGCCGCATTGCCAACACAAGGAGAGTCACAAGGTTACTTTTACAAATATTTTTCAATTCTGTGTTTTTTAAAATTAATAGCCTTTAAATTGGTCTTGTGCTATTTCAGGAAAACCAACTGGTGGAGATGGTAGTGGGGGAGGTGGTGGGGGAGGTGGTGCTGCACATGCAGGAGGTCTGCCGATTGGAGTGCGTAAATTTTGTTACATCATTAATAAATTAGTAGTAGGTAAGTTTTTTACGAAAAATTATTTTGCTTTTAAAAACTTTTGCCTCTGTAGGGCTTGACGTCAACTTTGAATGGAGTGTTGGATTCGGTGACTGGAGGAGATCCAGACATGCTCAATGTAAGTTTTCTTAAAACAATTCTTATTTGTAATTCTCACTATTTTATTTTACAGTTTTTTAATATTTTTTTGTTAAAAGGCATTGATTTCTGGAAGCGACGGAGGTAGTGGAGACATGATCAGTGTAAGTTCCTCTAGAATAAAATAAAATTTTTGAGTTGAGATCATTTATGGAGTAAAATCAATATTTGGATTATGCAGATGCTGATTGGATCAAACGGAGAAGGCGTCGGTGGATTATTAGGAGTAATTTCAGTCATTTATGTTGAATTTTTGTTTTTGATGAATCTTTTAATGGTTTTTTTTATCTCCAGGGTTTAAATTTGGGATCCATTTTGGGAGGAGCAGACGGAAATCTTGTTACTGTAATTAATTAATAATACAAGAGAAGCTACGGACCATTTCGATACTAAAATTTCATTTTCATTCGAAGAAAAACAGGTTTGTTTTTTAGTATCGAAATGGTTCATAGCTTCTCACCAAATAAAAATAAAAGTAGCATTACCAAATGAAGAAACGACAATTCTTTATTTTGAATATAATTAGAAGCTAATGTCGGGTTTAACGGGCGGAAAAGGAGGTGGATATGCGGTAATCTTTGCAAACATTTCTATTTATTTTAATTTTTGGACTTTAGACTTAAAAGTTTCCATCTTGGTTTAGAAAATGGCCGGCAATGCGATAAATATGTTTGCGGGCATTATGGGAGGAAATCATGGTGGGAAAAAATCAGGGAAGGAAGAAGATGCAAACGGAGGAGGTGGCGGTGGCGGAGGAGGATTTTTTGGAGCGTTTTTGGGTGGCGGACGAAAAACGAATAAAATGAAAAACCCTAAAAAACGAAATGGTTTTAAAAATAATTTAAAAAATTGAATGTTTTTAAAAGCTATGTATTGAAGAAAATGACTTTATTAATTAATAATTCATTTAATGATGGAACAATTTGATATGAACGTCAGTTGGAGAAAACGATGCAGATGCAACAGACATGGAAATCAATTATTTGCAGAAATGGCAAAACCAACATGACCTAAGCGACTCCGGTAATAATTGTCATGTATAGCATTCATATTTATTTTGTTAACAAATAAGCTCCAACTCGAAGAACGTATCTAAATATAAATCATCTTTATATCAAACATTTTAAACTTTTAGAGGCACAACGAAGGAAGCGATCGGTGGATAACAGTAAAAGAGTAGGAGGACTCGGAGGACTTTTAGGATTGGCGGGGTAGGGTGTCCATCTTTTTTTTGAAATTTCTTTGAATTAATTTATTTTAGACGAGCAAGTTTTTATTTTTAATTCAGAAAACAGTCTGGGAAGAATAAAAAAGAGGAAGTTGTAAAAGAGGAAGCGAAAGAGAAGGCACTGACTGAAAATAATTCGGTTGAAGAAGAGAAGACAACAACGATGTCACCAACAACTCCAGCTTCGAAGAAGAAAGGACTTCTTTCTATTCTTGGACGGCGACGGAGAGAGGCTTCCGAAGATGCAGAGTCCAAGAAAAAATTAGCCAAGAAGAAAATGATGACGAAACTGGCAACGGAGAAAGAGAAATCTGGCAATAAAAAAAAGAAAACCGATGCTGAAATTTTAGGAGCAGCTTTTATGAGTTCTGAGTCTGGTCAGTCCATCAGCAGCGAAGAAATAAGAAACTTCCTGGCGCAAACTCCTCCGCCTAAGAAGAGACCGGGTAATTTTTCCGTCCTCTCAATTCCTTATATTCAAAGAGATTAAAAATTAAAGCTGTTACATTTTTCAGGGGGACTACTTGGACTGCTTGGTCGACGAAAACGAAGTTTGTAAAATTCAGAAAAAGGCGTACAAATTAAAGCAAATCAACAATTTAAAATTATTTTATTTTTAAAAATAGTAAACACTTAAGCAGAGGAAAGAAAAAATTATAAAAGTGTAAAAATTAAATGTTTTAAAAGATTTCAAATCGTTTGACGAATGTGCAGAAATTTTATTCGTATATTTTTTAATGTCACACCTTAATTGTCACTTTTTATCAAAGTATACCACAAGGACACATGTAATAAATACACAATTTAAAAACATATTCATATCATAATATTATTAGAATTTGAGTTTCCTGTAACGTGTTCTATGGAGTTAGGTAGGAGCTACTTGTGATTTTGCATTCAATGGGTTATAACTCACATCGGTGAGTATGAGATTCTTGTATGAATTTATAACACATTGAATGCAAAATCATTTAAAAGTACCCGTTGTCAAGGGCGATATTCCTAAAATGTGTTATAAAAATCACACAAGTCTCAATTCAATATTAAAATTTCTAATATTTTATTTCCTTAAAAACTTTCTTGCCACTTCAACTTTTTTCATATTGTAATTTTGCCTAAAGTATTCTGAGCATGGTTCATTTTTGCTCTACCTATCTGTGAGATATACTCATAATTTGCAATTTTTAATTTGCCTTTGTGTAAAAAAAGTCTGTGTTTTAAGGCGGAACTTCGGAAGGCATTTTGATGTAAGAAATACCGTAGGGTAAAGAAAAAAGAATTAATGAAGATCACAACTCTGCAGTTAACATAGCACATAAAAATCTCTTTTTCACTTTTTCTCTTTCCACCTCTAGAGTTGTGCACAACAAAATTCTGTTACATCCCATTCGATTCATTGTGTGTTATTTGATTCTTGAAAATTGTATTCTTATTGCTTTTAAATTTAATTTTTAAAATATTTTTCGTGTAGGTTTGTTTTTTTCTATTTATCCTTAACAAGGCTGTATCGAAGGGCAGGGCACGGGTCCCCCTAAAATCCCAAAAAAGCGGTCATTTTACCGAAAATCGCGAAAAATTTTAGATAAATTTTGATGTTAAACCAAATCCTGGATAAGGTTTAAAATATTACGTTTTATATGTGAACTTTAATTCAAGTTTCGGTTGCTCTTTACAGAATTATTTGTTGAATACAGAATTTATTTTTAGAAAAGAAATAAAATAAATTATGGAGGAGGATTAGATGTAGATTAGATGGAAGTTGGTTGCACAGGTCTATTTTTTGTTTTGTAGCGTATGGATTTGGGTGGAGTGCCATGCAGATGGAGTTGGAGGATCGGATGTAGGAAAATCCTTGGGCAAGTGATGCGGCTGTAGAGAGATAGAGACTAGAGATAGAGACATCCGTATTATCCGTATGGTGCTTTTGCTTTGCAGTCTTCTCCGTATCTAACAATAAGTGCAATGTGAATCTGCAATGCTGAGCCAAAGCCAAAGTGTATTTGTTGTGAAAATGTTTTATAGTTTATAGCGAAGAAGCTGTTTGAAGAGAGTTAAGTTTTAAGCCTTGTCTTTTGTAGACATTAGTGCCACTACAACAGCGGAGTCTGCAGAGTACAAACTGTGCACGCTACTCGCTAATAGAAAGAGTAAAAGCAAAGGACAAGGATAAGTAGTGCCATGGCCAACAACAAATTCGCATCATCATCGTCGCCGTCCCTTCTCTCACAAACAAATACAAAACCAGCACACAAAACTCCCGGCCCGACTCCCGGGATCCATTCCATTATTTATTATGTCTTTCCATATCAACTCACTATTGCCCTATAACATTCGCTTTATCTTCTTCGTTTATATTTTATATCTCCATATTACTCCATCTCATATCCTCACATATACACAAAATACTCCCTCACACTCAACACACAAATACAAATTCAACACACTTTCAAAAATATCTTTCAACTTTACAACCCTTTAGTAGGCTACAACACTTATTTTATATTTCATATCCTACAAAAACATATTCATCAACATAACATTTATATATTTTATTATTATTATATTCTGGGAATAACTCAAGATTGTGCATAGTCCCTTTTCATATACACTTCTCCACGCAAAACGTTTCTTGTTTGTTAAAATTATTTCTGTATGTAGAAATAAATGTAAACTAAATAAATATGTATTTGTAAAGAGCATCAAAAAAATGCTTCCATCCGAATGGTAATAAACTACAGGTATTTATGCAGCTAAACTTTTTTTGAATTTTAAGAAATTTTTAAGAAAATTTGTATTTTGGATGAGTTGTTTGTTGTTTATTGTTGTATTTTGTTATGTTGGACTGGAGCGTAAAGCTTGAGCTAAGGTGGAGAAGTGGTAGGTTGAGGTTTAGATGGGGAATGCAGAAAGTACAGAAAGTACAGAAAGAACGGGAGAATTGGCAATAGTTATTTTATTAGAGCTTGAGTGTTGGGCTGGTGCTGTTTAGAGTTTATCGTTCCTGGCGTCTCTTTCATCTTTTGCTCCTTCCTCGTCCTCCTCAAGTCCTGAAACTCCGACGGATTGTGACTCTCTGATTCTTCCATGCAGATTCGGATTCTGTTCTTCAGTCAGCCCCTCATTGATTCACTCCGCTTGGCTTCAGTCTCACATCTCAAGTCAACACCAACACAACACAACACGCATCAAAAACTCATCTTCAAATAATTCCTTTTTCGTATAACACTCTCGTCCCTTTCGTCCTTTTCTTCGTCCTTTCGAAAATGTCCGCTTAATTTCACCGGTGTGTGCATCGAATTGTGTTGCTCATAATATTTCTTTGTTCAACGTTCTCTTTGTCTGAGTACGTGTCACTTGTTAGAGCGGAAAAGTGAAAGTGCTGGAGGAAATTCATTTTCACCAATTTCCCGCGGAGAATGTTAATTTGAAACAGAAATCCGATTTAGTCGTGTTCAGTGTTTTCTGTCGATGGCTTCGACGGTTGTTGGGGGGAGGACGTCCAAAGGTTCAAGTGGCCCATTTTAATTTGTGTGTTGGGCTGATGGCCCAGAGTTGCTAATTTTCCAAGTGATTGTTAATTGTGAGTCATTCGTCAATCTTCATTTGCATTCTCCGATTCTGGTTCGAGGATCAAGAAAAGGGAAAGACAAAGAAAGAGAGTGAAAGAAAATGAGCGGAATGGATACGTTGAATTTCCCCACGGGGAAAATGAAGCCGAGTTCTGGACTGTCGGCATTTTCTGGACAAGTGAGTGAAGTGAGTAACATGAGTCACATGAGTAGAAGAAGTAAACCTCGTTCACGTTCCAGCACACGAGCTTCCGAGGCTGGGGGAGGCAGTGGAGGTTTAGGAACAAATGTCTCAGTTGTTGAAACTAAACCCAAAAAGAAATATCTGGCCAGCTCTCTCATGTCCATCCCAAATGCTGTCAAACTCTCAATGCTCAACAGCGGATTCATATCTGTCAGCAAATTCAGCAGTAAAACAAAAATACCTTTTCTACATTTCTTCCACCCACTCATTCATTCATTCATACATTCACACAAATATCTAATACATACAATAGACACATCTTTGCAGATACATGGGTACACATGTATTCTACACACACCAAATAGACAATACTTCCTGTAAAGTCGATAATAAATATACACAGACAACAGATATGATATTATTATAAGTGTAGCTATAAAAATATTTGTGTACAATCACAATACATTCTCATATTGGCTTTAGTGATAATTTATATTTGCAGAGGAGGAGGATGGAAAAGTTGTATCTGCTTTGCCAAAAAAGCCAGTCAATAAAGAAATGTTTCTCAAGGTTTGTGAAGAGCGAAGAAAATTCCCCATTTTGTACAAAGTGGAATTTCAGGTTAGTGTCCATTCATCAACTTTTAAAAATTGTAATAATGAAGTAAATGAAGTATTGAACTCAGCCTGTTTATCAAAACACTATAATTTTTTATTGCTGTATTTTACCGTGAGTTTTATCTAGTCGCTTTTTTGTGCATTTTGCCCAAATCGATTTCTGTATACGGCCGTGGTTTTCTCCACTTGGAAATTGTTATGAAATTGAATGTGCATTTCGAAATAAATGCTCTGCGCACTGAGCCTGATTACTCACATTTCACATCCCGTATTCTCCAGGACATATTTTGAGTAAATGACTTGGCAGAGTTTATCGATTAATTAAAAGTAATATTGTTTGATGTTGGTGTTGCGAACTAATAATTGTTGTTGTTTTTGAGTGTTGGTTGATGTTTGAGTGAGAAGGTGGATGTAAATGTAAATAAGTGAATGCGTGTAATTTGCGCTATGACGTGGGCTGTGTGTAATTTGTTTGCAAAGGAGACTTTGATTACGAGCCGAGAATAAAAGAGCAATAAAAGCAGAGCGGAAATGAAATGAGATTGCAAAGAACAGAAAAGCCACATCAGTAGGAAAAAGACGTGACGTGGAAATCGGAGAATGCAAACAAAAAGAGAAACACAAAGTTTGCATTTTGCACGAGCTACAATACAAAATAAGATCTGTCTCAGATCTCTCAATCTCAAATATGTTGGAATTATATTCTGTTGTACATACAACGTATTTAGTTATAGTAATATTATTAGGCATGTAATGAGAGAAATGTTCAATTACAATTAGTGGCAGACTCTAGACGTCTTACGAAGATGGCAGTGCGTGTGTATGTGACCCTCGCACAGCATCTTTCTATTACAACAGATTTCATTTCTTTCTTGAGGTTCGGGTTAGGAAGACGGAGGTATGTGGTCCGTCCTGTATTTGTTGAGTGAGTAATAAATGTGGAATAAATGAATGAGACAGGGACGACTGTCTTTGAGTCGGAGGAAACAAGAAAAGACTAAAGACGTCTGTGTCTTGTGTCACTCTCCGGATTCCCTCTTCATTTCAGCCTCTGTCTTTTCCCACATCTTTCTCCTCCGTCTCTTTCCATGCAAATAAAATAACAAGAAATGCACAACACACAGACATCTACTTCCATCTTCTTCACATTTCTGTGTTGTATGTGTAGTCTTCTTTTTTGTTTGTATTTCGTGTTTGTAGTGCAGTTGTGGTAGTGTGGATGTAGAATGTAACGGTGTTGTTTAGCAGCCGAAGAATAGAGAAAAGGAATGAGAGTGTTGGTCTGAGTCTGCCATTAACTCTTTTTGTGTAATTTTCCTGGCGAAAGTGTTGAGACGACTGCGAGAAATGAAAGTAGGTCCCTGTGCAAATCTTGGCCCCAAAACTCTGCTACTATTTTTAAACGTTTTCCAAGGCCGTTCATGAGTTGGCAACAGCCACTCTTCGCCATCTCAATCAGATATAGCCAACATATTCTTATACTTACATACGTTAACACAAACTTCAAACAACCCAGGGCAAGAAATGCCTCTAGTCGAGTTACACACACAATTTCACATCATCACACTCCTCCAAAAATATAATCGTCAAATCAAATCAAAAAATCTAAAAATAATTACCAGAATACTCTTTTGACGTAGCCAAATGAATCACACATTCCCTTTCACCACATTTACCTTCACTTCCCAACAAATATTCTATTCTCCAGCTCGCCTTAATACATCAAGCATTCATTATTTTTATTCGTTTTTCAAGAGTATTGTGAATAAATCAAAGCTTTCAGTTTTTAAGTTGTCTCACACTTTAAATATAATTTCAATTAGAAAATTGGGTTCTAATAGAATAGCACTCAAAATGTAGACATGAATATCTGAAAGAGTAATGCATTTATTAATTACGAATCGTATGTATTTAATATGAATGAGTTTTTTAATGAGAAACAGCAGCTGGAGGAAATGGCATGTGCCAAAACGAAATTCGTTTTTGTTGCTTTGTGTGTGTTGTAAAAATATTTTGAGAAATAAAAGGAAGGTATGCAGGAGGATGTGAAAAAAGATTGTAAAGCTGAAGACATTGGGAATGCAGGTGCATTTTGGGTGCAGCACATGTGTAATGTGTGTGCATGTTGTATGTTTAGCGTATGCCTCCTGTTTTGCAAGAAGATTAATATGAATATGAGTATGACCCATTTACAAACTGGAAGCGGCTGCTGCGCTGGTGTTAGAGCAAAGGCTGCTGAGAATTGAGAATGAATAAGAAATAAGAGCGTGTTTGTGATGTTAAAAATAGATTTAGCATTCCGGTGTGTGTGATGCACTGCTGCTCCTGCTCTAAGTGATCTTCACTCATTGCACCCACCTTTGCACATTATGCACATGTCTTCGTCTTAATGTCTTTATCATTTTTTCTGACTTTGTGTATCTTCTACAGATTGCTTGCAAAAATGAAGGTCACGCCTGCCGACATGCCACCAAGGCGTCCAACAAAGAAAAAAATCAAAATCAAAAAGTCATTCCATGTTCGTCCACAATTTCTAACATTTTATAATTCTGTGTAATAATTGCCCTTTGTTTTTCTCTTGCCTTAATTTTGGATGTTGATGTTTGGTTGGGTGTCTAGATGATTACAACCGAGTGGTTTTAGATCCTTCGGATGATTTAGGGGACTTTGTCAATGCGTCGTACGTTGACGTGAGTAAAATCTGGAATTTCGCTTTCTTCACTTTCACCTTTTTCTCTTTGTAGGTTTTGTTAAAGGTCCTTGTCCCTGAATGCAAATCTTTCAAATCAATGACTTTCAGTTTCTCTTTTGTGCCCATTGCCAATAACAGTTCAATCTTCAACCTCAAAATTTCTTTTGCAGAGTTTACTGAAACCAAATGCGTATATTGTAAGTCAAGGGCCACTGGAGACGACGGTGGGGGAGTTTTGGAGAATGGTTTGGCAGAAAGGAGTGACGTGCATTATCATGCTCACAAAAACATTTGATTTCATCAAGGTCAATAATTGCAATTAATAATTAATTAGCAATTGCTTAATTGGTTTTTCAATTGGTTTTGAAATTGGGTTTTAGGTGATGTGCTTTCAGTATTGGCCTTCTGACCTCAACGAAGTTGCCAGTTTTGGAGGGATTTCCGTTCAAATAAAACAAGAGGAGCAATTAGCCAATTTCTACATCAGAACCATCAGAATGAGACTGGAGTCTCGACCCAGTGTAAATTTCTATTTTTTATTTTTTATGAATTGGAGATGAAGAATACTTTTGAATGTAATTTTCAATTTCAGGAGGAAAGAGAAGTGCTTCAGTTTCATTACACCGAGTGGCCTTGTCACACAAGTCCGTTCCCCACAGCACTTCTGGACTTTCGCAGACGTGTTCGACACATTTTGGATGAGAATCCGCGGTACTCAAGAGGACAGACTCTCGTGCATTGCAGGCAAGTCCTTCTCAATGTCTTCAATTTCACACAAGTCAAATCCATATGACTTTTTAATAAAATAATTTTTGCGAACACTGTAGCGACGGAGGAGGAAGATCTGGGGTGTTCTGTCAAGTGGATGCCAACCTTGAATATTTGGAAGAAGATGGTCTGGCGGACGTTTTCGGATACTT
The DNA here is from genome assembly GCA_034694085.1 of Pogonognathellus longicornis. Taxonomy (NCBI): domain Eukaryota; kingdom Metazoa; phylum Arthropoda; class Collembola; order Entomobryomorpha; family Tomoceridae; genus Pogonognathellus; species Pogonognathellus longicornis. The sequence continues at coordinate 4,077 of JAQFYB010003967.1, read as the reverse complement.
GAAGAAACTCAGAAATTCGCGAAAAGGACTCGTGGATAACGTCGTAAGTGGACAAGTGGATCTAGTCATAAATGATTCAAGCAATTGTCCCGTCTAATTTTTTGTTTGGTGTTAGGATCAGTTGAAATTTATTTACGACACGTTGGAGGAGTACGTGATATGCAGAAAGACTTGGTTCCCAGTGTCAGAGCTGTCCACTCTTTTGAAGCACAAGTCCATGAAGGATCCTCACACCAAGATCAATGAATACCAACGGGAATTCCTCGTAAGACTTTACTCCAACACATAAATAAAACATGTCTTCCTTTTCTGTCATTTTTTGTTTTTGCAGCTTATCTGCAAACAAACGCCTCGCTTTTCCATCGGAGACTGTGCCGGAGGACACAGAGGAGACAACCGGGATAAAAACAGAGACGTTCTCATTATACCCCGTAAGATATTTCACACTTTGTTTTTATTTCTTTTTCATTTTTAAGAAATTAATGAAGATCATTATAAATAAATAGCGGACAACTTCCGGCCTTATTTGACATCGTTTCAAGGCAATGCCTTCACGGACTACATAAATGCTGTCTTCGTTGATGTATGTTTTCATTTAACGTAATTTGCACTTAAACAAATTAAGAAAACTCGCTTTGTATACTGTGAATGTATTCTGTAGGGCTACCGCCAAGCGCGAGGCTACATTGTGACAGAGTGGCCCTTGCCAGGATCCATTTCTTATTTGTGGTCTCTTGTCTACGACTATGACGCCAGTGCTGTTGTCGTTCTTAGCAATCCAGAACCCTCAGCTGTCAGTTTTTCCGTTTATTCAAAATATTCATTTTCTAAAAGCAAAAGTTCAATTTTTCCATTTTTTACAGACGTATCCTCCATTTTGGCCAGACACGAGCCGCTCGAAAAAGTACGGCCCAGTCTTCACTATTGACCACATTGCCCACAATCATTATCCCAACATTAAAAGTTGGATCTTCAGAATGAACAAAAAGGTAAGCAGCAATGCATTAACACGTTTGTTAGCAGGGAATTGTTCCATTATGTTTTTTATTTAAATCCTCCTACAATAAAAAGATAACCTAAACAAATAACAATTTTAAATTTTAAAACCGACGGTGATTCGGATCTCCGGAATATTTAGAAATGGAATAGCGAGAGAAATTGTGTCTCTTGCTTTATGTGTTTACAAAAAAGTTAAAGTAATTATCTCGTGTCACCCCAATTTATAAATTCCAAATCAGAGATAGGCATAGAACTTCGGTTTCAACAGCGTATACTGTACATAAAATGCTTCCTTGCTTCTTTTTAATTAGTAAATTCAAATAATTTTAGAAGCCAATAAATATTGATTGAATAGGAATATACAGTTAATTTAATGGATTTTAAGAGGCCAAATCAATATATTTAGATAACAAATTATAAACCCTACAATGCCGAGTAAACTTAATTTTGTTTTCCGTGTGACGTCACACGGTACCCATTGAGGTACCGAGGCCCGTGGACAAAAAACCCTTCTAACTGCGTATACTGACAATGAGCAAAACCATTAGAATGAAAATTCATCAATTTTTTTATGAATTCAGATCGTATCGTTGCAAGAGTTAATGGCGGGTGTAAAAGCAGAACCAAAAACTTGTCAACTATTTCAATTAACATGCTGGCCGATGGAACAAAAAGTCCCGATGTCAACCAATTCTCTGGTAGAGTTGATGAACATGGTAGAGCGATGGCGGGCAAGATCCGGCTATGGCCCCATCGTCGTCGTTTCACCGTAATTTTTTCTTTTGATAAAATATTCTCAAAAAAAAAATAGAGTTATGTTGATTCTTTAATTTGTTGTAATTTCACAAAGGGACGGAAGAAGTCGATGCGGCGTGTATTGTGCAGCAAACGCCTGTATTGAGCAAGTAATCCAATACGGAGAAGTTGATGTATTCACAGCGGTTAAAACCGTGCGCCGACATCGACCTCAAATGATTGAAAATATGGTACAAAAATTTTAAAATATAATAAGAATTTTTGTTTGAAAATTTTGAGGGGTAAATAATGTTTATTTGGTTAACAGACGGAATACAAATATTGTTACGACGTCGTTTTACACTACGTGCTGCATTACCTGAACAAAGACATGAAAGACGAGAAGGAGAAATTCACGTATTCTAAGGAATGCAAAACATTAAAGTGAGAAGGACGTCCCCATTGCTGGCAAATGGGAAAAGTGAAGGGACGAGCAGTTCCGTCAATTGAATTTTAATGAATGCACACCAATTTTATGTCAGTTGCTGTATGGGAATTTTTGTATTGAAAAAGCGATATTTAAAGTGTAGACCTCGGATAAACGCCGCAAACAAAAGCTCGTCTGACAGAAATGAAATATCTTTAAGAGCATCAAATCTTGGATGATGCACCACAAAAACATTTTGAACTAACAACTAATTAATTATCACTTGATCACAATATTAATATCTTCACTGTGCCTACAAAACGATATAAATATCTAATGATTATATATTATGATATTGACTTACAACTTTTCCATTAGTGTTATAGTCCATTACGAAAATAGCAAAACTTTTCTACAGCATATGCAGAACACATGCACTCTCAAGAAACTCATCTCAAAAACAGGAATATCATTATAATATTATTATTCTGTATTGTATTCATCTGTAATCCTTACATGTACTTCTATGATTAGAAATTCAAATAACTTGTCGTCTTGTCCGATTCATGTTTCGTCGTCTTCTGGTCACGTCGGGAACAAACTGAATGTAAATTGTTATAAGAATTGTTGTAAGTGATGTTACTGTTGTTGTGCCAAACACAAAGAGTCGCCAAATTCATTTACATCAAACTGTGATGTCACATGACAAAATTATCTTTGACTTAAATAAACAATAAGCCCACTGTGCCTATCACATAATCACATTCATTATTTCTCCTTCCATTTTTGCTAAGTCGACGTATTGGCATTTTTCTCCTTGTACGCCATATAATCTTGCAGCTTGAAAAAAGATATTTCAGTTTCATTTTGAATATTTTGCGATTGAAGAGAGCGTCCTTCGATCAGAATGAGAGTTTCATCGTTTGATTGGTTTATAAGAGGATCATTCGAGGCCTAGTGAGTGTACGGTGTACGTACACCGTCCATATTGTAAATACTCTCATTGCCCCATTCTCACTGTGTTTTAACATACGATTTTCTATGATTTTACTCTGTCTCAAATATCCCATGTATTTGAGCCTTTAGTCACACATTGTGATTGTGACTGTGAGAGTATAATCAGTATAATAGTCAGATCCTTGTGAGATTGTGAGATTGTGACATTTTTGAAAGAGGCCCATCGTTAATTTGGTAAAGCTGAGCGTTTTGTTATGCATTTGCTTATACTGGTTTGGTGTGTGTCTAATGCAGTGCAACACAACCTGTCACTGCACAAATGTTTCATGTGAATGCGAGTGGAGAACTTCAAAGGGGCAGTGCAGTATGCACAGAAAATAGATGGTAGTTTTGTTCTACACACAAACAGAAACAAGGCTCTAATACACCAAAATGTCATAGACATAAAAAGTATTTAACAGTTCTTTCGCCTTTAGGATGTTAGTGTGTTGGTAATTCTATGCAAAATGTATTAAATAGAGTTTCTCGTTAAACTAAAACAAGGCCATTCTTAGTTTATGATGTGCGACCAAATGGCTCGCTGACACTGACCTCTATATCTGGCAATCTTGTCCGATTTCGCTCTTTTTTCTCTTTTCTTGTCTCCATTTTTACTTCTTTGGCCTTTTCAACTCTTTTTCTTACACGATGCTACTTCTTTACTCGTTTTTTTAAAATAATTTATTCCATTTCCCAATTACTCAATACACAACATGGTAAAGGTTGTTGAGAAAAGGAGCCGAGAATTTAATCAATTTAAATTATTGATGATTGTGCTTACTTCTTTATTTTTGACAGTCCTATTGAAGCAAATACAGGTAATAAATTTAGGCATAGTGAAAGATTGAGAGGTTTATGCTGAAAACCTCCCACATGCGCAGTGCGTTCGGCGAGGAAGAACCGGAACGTGGACGGCGATC
>JAQFYB010003966.1:0-17622 GCA_034694085.1 Pogonognathellus longicornis | reverse complement strand
ATCGGTTCTCAAAATACTTAATTTGCTTTTAGGTTAGGTTGATTAGTATATAAATGATTTTTTTGAAATGACGGAATTCAATTTCTTGAAAGTTTCTGTTCATTCCATGTAACAACGGGATAAAGTTTCTCATGGTAAACTACCTAAGCTGTTTTCCGTTTCCTACTCACACTGACTTTTGCTTCGTGTATCTACCTTAAATACCTGTCTAGTTCACGTTTTAACAGCCTGAAGATCATGTGAAAGACGGTTGGAGTTAAAAACTTTTAATCACACATAATAGACGCTGATTCATACATAATTCAGTACACACAGCAGCCAAAAGAGATTTCATTAGTACAAGTCAAGAAAAGGACCACAGAGCGACCGACCATTACCGAAGAGAAGAATGAAGTTGAATAAAAGTATTCAGATGCACCTGTCTCCGTCTCCTCCCGAAGAGAGAGAAATAAAAAGATTCGTAGCAGAATGAAATAGGAGGGAGTCATCCAGTCATCCTACTTTGTACTTTTACCTACTTCTCTTCCAACACAAATCTCTTTCCATTACACATTACGATAATTCCCTTCTACCCTTTCACATACTACTTATAAATGCACTCTGCAACAACTACACATACATATAAAGGATTCTTCACAATATCTTCCTTCCAGTAAAAAATGATACCTTCACTAAAAAAATAAATATTATAATCCCTTCACTGCTATAAAATATAGCACACTACAAACTACAAACACACGCGTATATGCAACCTCCCTCCCTTTTTAGTAGCCTTTCATGATCACTTTCTTATATTATACCATGCACATTATACATACACATAATAATCATTTGGTAGCCCGAGCAGGGTTTTGTAAGTAATAATAGGCCGAATGTATTTAAAATGTGTATTCTCATACAACAATACATGGTGTATATGGTTACATCATGTGTAAATGTAAAGCAGCCGTGTAGCCTTATGTGTACTAGTTGTTCGTATAGCTATATGATATGTTTGACACAATGGAGAGATATAGACAATGGAGAGGATGATGATGCTGCTCCTGCGGAACAAGTGTTCAGGTATAAAGGCTATTTATTTAAATTTTAAATCATTACAGAGGCAGACAAGTTGGCTGGCACTCCCTGCATTCATTTATATCTGCAGGGCACACATTCTTTTTCATCTCAACTCACATCCTCATCCTTAGCTCACTCAGCTTCTTCTTCCACTTCTATTTTTCCCAATCCAAACTTTTCCAACCCACAACATCACATCATCATCATCGTCGTCATCCGCACTACTCCAGTGAGAACACCAATCCTTGTTGCACCATACAAAACCAATACAGCAATAGTCGAATGAGATTGAGAGTGCTGCACAAACAACACTCGTCTTCGTCCTCATCTTCCTCATCTTCTTCTTCCAACATAACAACATACGATCCAGCCAAACAACATCAACTACCAACGAAGAAATGAACCAAACCCAAATTCGGAGCGCGTGGCCTGCGAGAAGTCCGTGACTCAAACTCAACTCAGCTCAAATCCTACACGAATATTTCTCATCTCGTCTTTCTTACTCACTCACTGCCGCTACCACCCCACCGTCGTGTCGGCTCTTGTTGACTTACGCATTTGATTTGACTTCACAGTTCACTTCCTTCACAGAACTCAAAGTTTTCTTCCTTTTTATTAGATACAGATAAATTATACGTCTTCTGTACTACAACAACTCCCTTAATATCGTATCTGTATACCTATAGGTATCATACATGCAAATACACACATAAAGTGATGTATATCAACAATTATGTACTGGGTATGTATGCCTGTATGGTATAGGTACTGTGTGATTAGTATGTAGGTACATTGACTAGAATACAGGGCGTTTGCTGTTGCAAGTAGAAAATTGAACTCAGAAACAAGTAATATTGGAACTGGAGCAAGTCGTAGTTATTCGGGACTACTTTTGCTTGTTGACAAAATATAGCAGAGATAGAGATAGTATAAAGGAGTGGAAATCAAAGCAAAGTACAACAAAGATAAAACGGAGAGAGATATTAGATGTATAGAACAAACAATATAGAAAGAGACAGTGGAAAGCAATGTAATAAAGAGAGATAGTCAGAACCAGTGAATTGATGCAGGTCTTTGCTTTCGTCATATGATGAACTCTTGTGTTATATTATGTCACTTGACTTGTTCTGTACAGAAGACGCTTTTGGATAATAGTGTAGCTACCTTGTATATGCCTGCACTTGTTTCTGAATGGTTTATATCCAACAACTCAGCTGAACATGACATATCGACGCAGTGCGAACACTCTCTGGAGGTATAAACTCCACACAGCACAGGTTCTGACAGAACACAAACGCGTGTATAAAATATAAGAAAACGTGTAGTACAATGAAGTAACACGAATTCCTTCATATACTGCAAGACAAGTCAAAGGCCCATATATAACAGGCAGAGACCTGTGTGTGTCAAGTGAAAAGAAAGCATCTAAAGCACATTCAGACAGACAGAGGCTAGGCTTAAATAAAAAGCAGCAGTGCCAGTAGACAATAAGGCTCTTCTTCTTCCATTCTATTCAAACGCTACTTGCTCCTACACATGGAAAAGCTGCTACTATTGTTTTCTGTGCATTGTGGTCTGCTAAAGTGCTGTGGCAGGCTCTGTTTTCTAAAACTCTGTCAGCTCCAACAGATAAGCAACACGATATATCAACACAAATTTGCCTAGGTACTTCATATGTAGTTCCACATTGAAGTATATGAGAAAGAGTTAATAAATTCTGGTGTATGACTAGCTAAGGTACTATGTGTATTCACAAATGTATATGTGTAATGCATATGCCTGTGTAGATGAGTGTATAGGTAAGAAGATGCATTGTGTGTTGCTTTTGTTTGGAGTGTGCATGGAGATGGGTTGACTTGACTGTACATATAGCTGTGTTGTATGTGTGACTGTATGTACATATCGGGTAAGGAAAGGATGAGATGATGGGATGCTGTGAGACTGAGGCTGCCAGGAGCGAGGGAGTCGGCAGTTGCACTTGTGCTGTGTGTGCCTGTTGTGTAACTAAGTAAGTCGAGTTGAGATGAACAAGGAGAGTCGGAACTGGTATATTGCACACACAAGAAACACAATATCTGTGTACAAGACCGCTTGGTTTTCCCTATGACGATGAGGTTGGGTTTGTTGGTCGTGTATGTGTAGTGACGGAGTGTGTGTTGGGTTATGTATAAGGTCTGTGGTATTCTATATGTGTGATATGTGATATTATGTTTTATCATCGTATGAGATGAAGTCAAAGTACATTTCAGTCTGTCTGCCACTTCTACAACAACTACTGCTATACTTGCCTCCTACAGATATTCCGCTGTTTAGAATTACTGGCTCTGTATATGGTAGTGCTATTGCTTTTCTACTATAATGATGTGATGCGGGCTTAGCGTTTGCACGTGCGAGTTCTTGAATCTTGACCTCCTATAAAAAATTGTATAGCTCCCTCATCCGAGCTCAACTCGTGTCGTGACGCGGATTCACAATCAGATTAGATTAGATTAGAGCCTCTTAAAATGCTCAAACTGTAGTCTACATACATCACGTCAACTACTCCTGGGCACTACACTGCTCCACAAGACAAGAGCGAGAGAATGAATTCTAACTCGGCTCAGGACTACCAGCCACTCAGTTTCAAACTTCAAACCATTTTCACATAGCCCTCACATCACATCATCCTAAGCACCTATACTTAACTCAGAATGAAAGCTCTACACACCAAGAAAAAACAGAAACAAGGATTTCACAAATACTCTGCGAGGATTCTACAACAACGATCCACAGACTGACAGAGCTACTGCTGCTACTAGGATATACATTTATATACATTTATACTCCAGGCAGACACAACAGAGAAAAGGCAGTGAAAACAATCTACACGGCAAAGCAAACACAAACTGTTTTTCTTAATGCAATCAAGTTGTGCATGTAAAGTGTATCACAGAATTGAGGGTTGAGTCGATTCAGTGCTGACAGTAGTGTCTAGTTTATGGTAATGGCATCCACGAAACAAAGCACTGCTAATACAAAATACAACAGCCCATGAAATCTAAACGTGTTAGAGTCAGAATCAGAAAAGTAGAGTATTAGAAGAAAGCTACTAGATATAAAGCGTAAAACGAAATGCTAGGTGTATGTATGTATGTATATGTATTCGACAAGCAATAGAAATGCACACATCTAATGTATCTTAAAGGAAAGTTTTTCATCAGCTCGTATCCAATATATGAACTAGAAAATGAAGAGATAGACAGAGCAATCCTTTAATTACGTAGATTTTGATTGGGATGTGATAATATGTGATGTGTGTAACACAACGTCGCTTTTAAGTGGCTGCACTAGTAAAGGAGATTCGTTAATGTAGTGTAGCAGTAGTTCATTTGTTTCAAATATCATTGGCATGCACTTGTTCAAATAATCTCGATCTCTTCTCTGTGAGTCCATTCATCTATTACATGTCATGTCATGTCGACTCATTCTAAATCCTCCAAATGGTACGTTAACCTCTTACATACATTTAGTCTCTGTATGAAATGCTGCGTCGTGTTTTCGATAAGCCATAACAAAGTACACATGTCAATATTATTACTCTGCTGTACATATAACAAACACTTGTAATACTGAGATTTTCATAGGACGCTAAGTAAATATACGCGTGTATGTACGTAGTAATATTATTGCATTAGTAATTGTATACATACACAGATATCTCGTGTGGTTCAGGAGGATGACCTATGTATGTCGATCAGAATCAGAGCACTAAGCCAAGAAAGAAACAAAATAATATTGTAAGACAGGCATGGAATAGATAATATACAACATGAGACGATGGCCTTAGTGGTTGAAGAACTACTGGTGCAATGGTGCTGCTGAAGAAGAAGAGTCAAAAGTCTGACAAGACAATCTCAGTGAGAGTCTGAGCCACTACAGCCACCCCGTGTATTGCATTCTCTCACATCCCATCACATACATCGCATCTGATCTCATCCCTTCACGTCACGTCACGAGAGTCCATGACATTGTCAGGTCAAGTCAACTTGAATCACACAATGTGCCACAGGCTACCGAAAACCTAATCAGCTTACCCACACAACAATACTACTTACTTGTACTTGTACTGTGCATAATACGTGCACACCCTCGTGGCAAATCTTAAACATATATATATATTCTGTAATGCTAACTAACTTAACTAACTTGGCAAGTAAGTTGCAGACGAACCACCACCATGCATCATGCCATGTCCCACGTAGATCACACTTTGAGATACATAATAATAAACGAGTATGCAACGAATTTTTGAATGCAAGTATATTTTACAATTTGATATTTGTATTTATGCAAGTAATGTATGTAAAGTAAAGAGCAGGAGAAATCATCACGAGGAAAGATGGAGATAGAGCTACAGTTACAAAGGCCATGTCAGACTCAGAAGAATGAAACACACAAAGCCAAAGCACAGCAAGAAAACAACGAGCAAGTCTCAAAGTTAAAATCCCACGACGACGACGGGGTTTAAACAAAACAAAAGGCAGACAACAACAAGCGAAACACACAACTGGTCTTTGTGGAGAGTCTTGTTCTTGTTGTCTATAAGATTTGTCTTGTCTTGTCTTGGCTATCTCTCAATCTTCAATCTCGCTTCTCGTCTCGATTCCCATTTATTCCCATCATCTCATCATCATCATCATCATTCCCTTCCCTAAGGTTGCACTCCTGGTGTTACTTTTTCCTTAACATGCTCATCCACTTCTTTAACCAATTTTGCTCGGCTTTCAGGAAGAAAAGTCATCTCTGTCTATGTGTTTGAGCACCATTCAGCTTTACCTCCTTCTTAATCTAATGTGTTTTAGTTGTAAATGTAAAAAAGCCTTAAGCTGTAAACGTCGTACGTGTTTTTGTACTGTCACATGTGTGAGCTTCAATCGCTATATAAGTATTGAGACTGGAGTGTAATACAAAAAGCACCTAAACTCCACTTACATAATACAAAACTCATTATGTTGCCTTTAGCATTCACGGAGCAGAGCTACTTTGCCACTTATTATGGACTATGGACATTACTTGAAATGCTGTGCTCAAAAAGAGGGCCACCACGTCATCACTGAACAAGGACTTTGCTTTATACCTACCTAAACATATTATACACATACATTTTTGTAAACATGTACATGTAACTGCCATTAGGATTAGTTGTGTACCTACCTGCCTAGCAATAAAGGAGAATTCTGTGAGTATAGTACAAGCACAACACTTGCAGACACAACACTCACTTGTTTTTCTCACACAAGGCTGAATAAAAAACGAAATTCAATGTAATCATCAGAAAAGAATTGTTGTCTTGGTTCGAATTGGCTTCCCTTATTGTGCTAGTACTTGTAGGCAACTACCATCAACATCCACAATTGCAATATAATGCTTGAAAAACACGTGCAGTGTTCTTTTCTATTGCTACATCATATTTATTTCTGCCTACCTGTTTTTGTGTTTACATGATACTGCTACATAGTAACAGTATGGGTGTAGAATATAGTGTTATGTACAGTAGTTGAGTTGTCGAATATTCAAATTGAAACATGCACGATAAAAATAAAGCAGTAGCTGTGTGATGTGCTGGAAGCAGCGTGTGTTTCTTCGAGCACATTTTGTTAGTATGGGTTTGGGTAAGTATTTCGCTTGAATTGAAATCAAGACTGGCTGTCTGTCTCATCTCAAGAGCACAACAGACAGATAGACACTTGAGGACTTCTTGAATTGAAATTGAAGCGAGTTGATGGGATGCGGTGTCAGAGAGTGTGAGAGAGACTGTGACTGATTCAACCAACAGATTCTCAGAGATGCAATGCAATTGAGCAAGAAAAGTGCTTGGTTTTTGCTAGTCTCGGCTGTTGTTTTGTGTGAGTGAATGAGCGAGTCAGTCAGTCAGTAAGTATTAGTTGTTGTGAATCGTGTAGCAAGTGTAAATCTCTATAATTCTCTCTTATATAAAATATCAACCACTTCTATACATTTAGCCCGATGGCAGCTTTTGTGTTTTCGTATACCCATTACAGATAGGGAAAGCATATTATTATACATGTATGTATAGGTACTACAATGTATATCATGCACTTAGCTACTTTTAAAGATTCAGATATATAGATGTTTGGAGAGTTAAACTTATTATGTAAGATATTCAGGCCATATACGGACTTCCAGACTTCAAACTGCAGATGTGGTACATCAATATTTACTATATTTATATATTTAGGTGTATACACTTTGCTCGTGTATTAGTAATGCTATTTTTTCTGTAGTACACTTTAAACGAGAACGAGGCTTAATGGCAAACGAGCCACTAAATTGAAGGCGAAATATTTACGAATGCTGTGAATCATTGAAATGAAGACTTGTTTTTTTTCTCCAGCTCTCTTACTCTCACTCTCACTCTCTCTCTCTCTTTGGCCTTTTCCTTCTTTGGCTGCAGGGTGTCTGTGTCAGTGGTAAAATATCCTGGAAATATTTTGCTTGCAGCTTTTTTAAATGAGAAAATTTTATGTTCGATTCACTCGCAGTCACTCACTCTCTGGAAAGTGTACCGCGATGTTTCATCCCTCAGGGTAATATCATTATTATTATTATTATGAATTTCCACCTCTACGTATGTATTGTTCTGTGTATTAGTGGTCTCATTCTTAGTAGTAAATTACAGTACTCTTTAGACGTAGAATGCTGTAACAAGTACACACATCCACCATTGCACAACAATTGCACAAGTGTTTTGTTTTTACGATTTGTTTAATGTACAATGAGCTGTAATAAAGACCTGTGTAAGTATCATCAAAAAAACCAAGAAAAAAACATGGCTTAGTAAACACAAAGCTCAGAAAAAGAGAACTAAGACCCCCGATGTAATTGTAAATACTTTTGTTGTTGTTGTTTTCAAGAGTCAAAAACGGAATTGGCATTTGAAGAAAAAGGTGAGATGACTTAAGGTAGGCAGAGAAAGACTATAATTATTATTTTCTGTTCGCAGTCTGGTCATTTCTCTGGGTCGGACTTACAATGAGTTAAGTGGCTGTTTGTTGGTTAGTCAACGATTGTGGTTTCGTTTAGATTGCTCATTGTCTATTGTATGCGCTCTACTCTGCGGGTAAATGTAAGTACTATATCAAATATCAGCAATGTTTTTTACTCTACAGGTAGGTAGGTTGAGATATGGATGCCAAGGGAAGGTGTGTGTGCATAGAAGGTACTAGGAACCATTTGGGCTTGTCATAGTGCAGTTTAATAATAATAATGGTTGTCTACCTGGTTGTTGCCTTGCTCTAAGTAAACAATAAATATTTCACACAATCCAATGCGCAACAATCTATGAATTGCTTGTACATGCTAAAAACAACAATAGAACGTGGGCAAGTCCGACCGCACCGGGCACATATAAAGATGAAAGGAATGTCCGTTGTGTAGATCTGAGCAAGGAACATCGTCATGACGAGTCTGATGTTATAATTATGATAATTGGACAGGATTTAAATTATTCTTAACACTTTTGACATGCTAACTACCCTTTTCATATTTACCCACCACAACACAACACAATACAACCACCGGTCGAAGACCCAATCTCAACTCTCAACTCTTTAAGGTGAGCATTAAAAGGCCAGTTAATCAGACAGGGAACAGTTGCCAACGAAAGATGATGAAAGTACCACACCACCAGCAAACCACGCAACAAACACTCCAAATAAAATCATAAGGAAGTCACTCATATAGACACTCATGTACTACATGCACATAAAGAGACAAGGGAAGGAGGTACTTGAATTTAAATCAAGCATATGAGCAAACACAAGTTAAGTACTGCATCAAGCAGCAGCACACACAGAGCCATTAAAGTTTTAAAGCATGCATCCATTTAAGTCGACTCCTTATGTAAATGTATTTATGCCTCGAGTTTTGCATGCGGTCAGACAAACGTCTTCTCTCATCAAGTATTTGTATGAAGAACACGTTAAATATACAAAACGGCCCTTGTAGCCTCGCTTGGTAAATACACGTCTCTAAAAGCCAAAGAATAGTATACTAAACGTTTAGCAAGCAGACACAAACTACACTTGTGTTGTTTTGCTGGTGGTGCTGGTGGTACTATTTATGATAAGTAGATGTTTTAGTTCCTAAACATCTTTCTTGGCCTTTGTTATTATTAAAAATAAAGTTGTGCAGCAAATTGTGCTAACCACGTAGACACGTAGAGATCATTAAGGCAAGGGTACTTCTACACTACTCTACTTAAGTAAATATTCCAATTTGAGCTCCTCTGTGCTTTGTTGTGTATAGGCAAAGACTTCGTTATACGAATCATTGAATCGCACTACGTGCAGCCACATCATGAAATGCATTTTCCAATGTCTTTCCATAAGATTTCCGATTCAATTTTCTTCTGGCTTGGTTTTCTTTGGCATACAATGCATCTAGTCGTTGTTAGCATCAACATTTTAAACCAGCAAAGACACAACTGCAACACAATTCGTTTACAGTGTGTTGTGTTGGTGTTTGTTCTCTTCAGTTTGCATCATATGTTTCTTCTATACTTTTCCTTCACTCCACTACCGAATACGATGAAGAAGACTGGGGGAGTCACTGAGCTGAATTCAATTCGGGATTCTTAAAGCTGATTACTATTCAACCACGCGCGGAGAATAAATCCATAATTCAAATCGTACATATAACAGAACAAGTCTCAACGACTACTGCCTACTACTGCTATTCTCCTTCTGCATAAACTAAACCACCTACTATGTATCTGTACTACTTCCACTGACAATACATGTATACTGCAAGTAAGAATATATTACACCATGATATACACAAACTACTAACTTCTACGTATAAAATATACACACGAAAAGAAAAGCAATCTCAACAACTAAACAACCAAGGAACAAATGAAACTTGTTGTTTTGTGCTCGCTCTTCCTATAGCTCTTCTATTTGGCCGGGTGCATGCAACTTTTCCAAAAAGATGCTCACATCATAGTGATATACTTCACGAGGATAATGTAGAAACCTTATTACCTATAATTCGTTGCAGTACATTGTGCATTGCTATTATACCTCTGTATAAAGACGTATCTCTCACTCAGACTAAAATGGATAAGAGTTTCTTTGAAAATGATTCTTTTGTAAGCAAGTATGTATAAAATATACACACGTATTAAGTAAGTTTAAAGACACGTGCATTACTACTACTACTCTATCTGGGTAGGTTTGTATTGCTATTGCCAAAGTTCTTTAATAATATTTCTCTCCCGTCCCATTTGCTTATAGACGATTGCATTAGCGTGGAGTCATTACCATATCATCCTACACGTGAATAATTCCTATCATCTTCTTAAGCACGCACGCTGACACAGTATTTACAACTACAAAAAATCTACTTATATCTTTATATCCAGCAGAATTATACAGAAGAATGGCTCATGCATATACACACACTTGTTTAAGTGGACAGGTTTAGAGTTTGCATTTTGCTCTATTCCACCAGGCAGACCCACTTTTCTCCAACAATTTTACCTTACAATATTTCGATATGTCTATATTACAAAGAGTATTACATAGAAAAGCTAACCAACCTAACCACACTGCTAAATGAGAAACATTGAGAAATGCTAAATGAGAAGTATCGAGGAGGAGGAGGGGGTAACATTATTATAACATTATTGAAATTAACCACCTTCTCAGTAATAACTTGGAAGAATGGAACAAACGAACCTTCCTTGGTTTTAAGTACTGCTTTGTCTATTATAAGACTTCAAATGAGACCATGCACTATCTCTCTCTGCATTTAGAATGAATGTCGTATAGTACACAAAGTTATTACTAGTATAGATAGATACATGTCTGCGTGTGTGTGTTTGTGTAGAATTGTAAGAACTACTTAGTTAGTTGCTAGCGTGCATTTCATAGTAGAACATAAATGGATAGAATATAAAATGCAAAAGTGTGTATGTGTGTTGTGTACCTGGCTAATAGCACATTCATGAGGTTAAATTACAATTCCCAATTTCCCACACGTGCAGGCGGCAGGCATTAGGCAGGCAACAGACAAGGCAAAGCAAGGCGAGGCACATTTCGCTCACTTGACTCGTCCGACTCCACTGACTCTCTTATTCAACAACTCCACACACTCCACAGCCAAATACATTGACTCTATAACAGAACTTGTACTCGTAAAGCACTAAAGCCTCCACACAGATTACTACTTTACCTTCACCAAATATACGCCATGCATCGCATCAACACTACTACAACTACACTTCTATTAGTACTACTACTTTCAAGCTCCATTCTAATGTCTTCAGTTCTTATACCAGCTTAGCTTTATTTTATTATTATGCCACTAAACTCGGATTCATAGAGTCTAACCAACTCCCAGCTAGTAGCTCCACATATATACTTCTCACAGTCTCAAGTGTAAGTCTGTAAATCGTGAATTAAAACCTTTTTACACTTACTCCACGTCTGTCTAGTTCGGTTTGACTTGGAAGTTTGACTTGACTGCTTTACCATTATGCTCACATAACTTCACTTTAGTCTCCTGACAATGAAATGAGTCTCTTTCTCTCGTCGTACGCATACTTAACCTGCAGAAAAACTAAAATCCTTACTACCTAACCCAAACTAGGAAAACTTAAGTCCTAAATATTTCTATATGCAAAAGTATAGTACTATCTATATGATCCACTTTACTAGGAACAAAGAACTGTATTTTATATGTTGAATAATGTTAGCTATAGTTATATTTACATGTGTAGGTATTAGTAATAGATTTAGTAGGTAAGTAAATATAATGTGTAGACGAAATGCACGACAGGCAGCATTAACATAGCACTAAACAAAACCACTAATGTAATGGCAGACGAGTTAAGCCAACTCATGTCAAGACTTGAGATGTGCTGTTAACTAAGTAAGCAAATGAATATCTGTGCATATTCGGTTCTGTATGTCGTCTTGTAAATAACAGTCAAATGGGATGGCAAAGAATGGTTTGGCGGCTACGAGCAAGACACGAGACGATATACTACAAAACTACAATATGCAAACAAAGTCAAGTAAGTCAAGTATGTACCTCGGTGTACATGCATACATATCACTACTCACTCCGGTCTTCGCTCTATGTCCACACGTTGTCTGACGAATGCGAACAATCTCATATACATACACGACATACACCAAAAGCCAGTCAGAACAGAGTCGAGAGTCAGGTAGGAAATGTTGGCTTGGCTTCGGTTTAGGTTTTAAATTACTTTGAAAAGAGTGACTACGCCGAGATTGAAGTAAATGGTAAGTAGCTGCTTTGTTGTAGTTGTAGTTCGTAGGAATACACACAACTCTCATTGTCAGCGCTAATAATACTAGGCCAGAGGTATGCAGAGTTGTGAAGCCAGCCACAAACACACACACACACAACCAGCAAGGCATGGCTCATTCTTCCTTTTTCTCATTCCATTGTTTTTCGTAAGTAGTCCCAGTACCACGTACACATTGTATAGAGATATAGCTTTACACACGCTGAATAATGCTCTTCACGAGAAATCTAGTGACGAGTGCCTGTCTTGGCTTTGGGGCTGACTACTATTAACGATAAAGAAACTCGGCAGAATTACTAAATAGAAAAGCAACGTGCGTAATGTATGAAGTTGACTTAAGGAATACAAATGCATTGGAAAACATAAAGCTCCTTTGCTTTTGTTCACATTTTGAGATTTCATCATCCTTCTTCACTCAGTCCGCTTTGCCTCTTGTACTCTTGTCTCATTCCATTCCGTCTCTTCACTTGCTTTCTTGTTGTTTAATGTTTACCTAAAGTTGAGATTTTGTTTGAGACTCATCGCGTACACAGAACACAGACACACAGCATTGCATACATATAGTGTGCTCAAAGTAGTGTTGACGCTATTGTACTGCCATTAAAGTAAATGCTGGCAGATTTAGCTTAACAATAGTACAGATATATTCGTTCACGTCTTAAATTTACGACTTTTAAATGTATTGCCATGAATAAACTGGCTGCGTTTATGTGAATACACGTTGTAGTATTTCTGGTTTCCATTCCATTAGTATTTCTCTTGTCGTGTGCATGTTGTATGGGTGTATGTGTATGTATACACGGTTCTACAAAATTCTGTTTCATCTCATCGCATCACATTGCATTATTATTGTCTCGCCTTGTCTGTCTTCATACATGAATCTTCGCTATGTACACGTACATAATAATATTATTCGAATGTAATGTCATGGAGCACTTGCGAACAAAAGGGTATAATATAGTAATCCTTATGACATGCAAGTATTATGGAATGAAAAGTAAGGAATGATTGTATTGTAGTTGTGTATAGAAGTCTTGCGTTTGTGGCAGACCAGGCCAAGGCCCATCACTTCACATCACATTTACATTACAGCAACTCAATTGCACGTAGGCAAGGCATCTAATCAAAAGAATGAATCGAATCACAGTGCCAAAGCCAAAGTGCCAACCACAACAAGAATAAGTACACTTACACACTTCTATACCTATATATTACCACGAGCGACAAACACAGACACATTCACACTACACAATTTTATTATTACGTACTATACTCTCACTCAACACTCTCCAACACACATTCAACATTATTCTATCGTACTATCTCTATTAACAACTTGTACTCACATATAAGAGAAGAGCTATGCAAACTATGTGAATGCTTGGCTAATGTAAGCACATGTAAAAAGTAAAGACGAATTTACGTACACACGATACAACAAGGCGAAGAAGAAGTATTTATGCAGACAAAGTTTAAAGCTCTCTCGTCTCATCTCAATGACATCTTAACTTAACAGAGACACAGAGCTTCATTGTCAGAATCACTCTTTCTCACATTCAATTTAAGTCACTCAGCCAAACACTCTCGTCATAAGGATATGCCCAATCTACTAAACCCAACTAAATCGCTTTTCTTCTCTATGACACACACACAAACTTTGCTAAAACAAAGTGTGTGTACAATTTTGCTTATCATTCGGCCATATTCACGTGTGAGTGAAATACAGGAGTCTGTTTATTGTAGCTGCAAGCAACTTCATTCAAAACAGTCCTAGACTTCCTTTATTTTATTTTAGCAGCCAGCTATTCCTAGCTTTGTGTCTCGCAACATAAAGTCTAGTATTCGCCTATTATTGTGTCTAGATAGGAAATTAACTAAATAAGTGAATGTGACGTTACTAGTAATGAAAACTATTTAACTATTAAAACTATTTATACCGTAATGTATTATGGTACACCTATATGCAATTAAGTTTTCCGTTTGATCCTGCCTATTCTGCCATGCTTTAAATTACTATGTAGTAGTGTTAGTAGTGTGGAAATATAAAATGGAAAATATATTTGCTAGGGAATTAGTTTTGGGGTAAAGGTAAAGGAAAAGGTCGGGCTGAGAAAATTTCTGTGATTGAGTGTATGTCATTGTCACCGTGGCAGACTCACACCCAGCTAGAGAGCGACAAGTGAAGTAATTCATACGGAGGAGCACAACAGGACAACAAGTCAAGGGAACACAACTCAAGTCAGCAAACCACCCGCAGTTAGCTCAACTTTGCTCTTTGTGAATATTCCATCGCAACCATCTTATGTAGCTACACAGAAAAAGTCTCCTTAACACGAGTAGAGAATTACTTAAATTATGGCATACATAGATCACTTTGTATTTCGCATCATTTTGCACGTACTAGTCCTATATACATATGTGATGGAGTTGGTAATAAACTACAAGTATTTCATAAGTAATGGATCAGTCAGGTCGTTTACTGCGAGTTGAATTTGAATGTCATCACGGCTCTGCCTGCACATGCCATGTGCTAGTGGCTTGTCTTGTTTATTGTCATGTCAAGATTGTCATGTCCAACTTCAATTTCCCAGTCCCAGCTCCAAACTACATACACAAAACCTACACAAATTGAATCAACTTTTATTTCTCTTCCTTTATCCTGGAAAACACACAAGTTGTGTATTTATTATGTTGATGTTGTCTGTATTACTTATATGAAAGTTCATAACATTCAAACGTGCTATGCAAGTATAATGATTATATTATAATCATCTCATCACTTGACTTTTGCATATTATCGTCTGTTTTTCTGCTGTCGACTCCAGTAGTGCTTTGTCCTCATAGTAGTCTATATGCACACTCCTATCTCTACATCGTTCCAGTTGATAATAGATTTAAAAGGTATTATAATTGTAAAGAGTCATGAATATGTAAATTGTACTCTATGGTTCTACAGATATTTTGTATAGAATAAACATATAAACACGAGACACAGAAAGAGAGAATGAAATAATGCGCAGAGATTATAAAATCCAGTCCCATCCGGTTCTTTGAAAGAAAAATCAACCGCCAACGATAAGACTGTCTAATGCTAATTCATTGGGCACTTTAAGTCTACAAGTCTAATTTACATGTCTCTCGTAAGAATCTTCTGCATGCTACACAATGCCATAGTCATTTTACCATGAGACACACATGCAGATATTTAGGTTGCATTTGTACATACACCATTTGCATTACAACAGAAAGCAATTCCTCGACTTCGTCCTCTTCTTCTTCGTCTCCACGTTCTTTTTCTTCAGTTGTTCTTCCTTTATATACGAGCGCTACATTATTTAAAAACATACATACAATGAATGTATGTGAACTATGAGTTGAAAAGAGTGAGGTCGAGGATATATTATGTGCACTACGATAAGGTTCAAGTCGACCTGGTTATGTAAAGATGATCCGAGACCAAAAGAAGATTGCTATGTCAGCTCGGTTCCATTTGGAGTTTCTTGAGAAAAGTTGGCATGACATGACAAACACTGTGCACTTTTATGAGGAGGTGACTGTGTCTAAAGTATAAGAAGAGATTGAATCAGTCAACCAAGCCAAGTGTAAAGACGGAACACAGCTCGACTCAAAAGATCACGACCTCAACGTATGACTTTTTACTTACCTACGACCTGCTATAGAGTATAGGTGCAAAGTCTACATTGCATGTGTACATTCTGTATATTGTATTACATAGGATCAGTATGAGTACATGGGGTATATGGGGAAGGATGGAAAACACTTGGCATAAATTGGCTATGTGGTAGTGCCGGACTGTGTAAGTATGATGTCAGTATAACCAACACTCTGCTAAAGACGAAAGTAGTTTTCCACGGGAATCTCTGTAAAAAACATTCGTATTGAAAACTGAAAAGTGTTCAATGTGTGTCGTATGCATATCCGAAGGTATGTGAGTGTGAGTGTACGTTCTACGAATTCTACCATAATACCTCGCAGTTTCAGTCTCAGTCTACAAGACTGTGCTAGTAAGTAACTTGATGATCGTTCGTATAGGTAAAGTTTAGGGTTGAAACTAAAAAAATGTTCAAGACAAGTTTCAGTCGTAAGAGACTTGACTTTTATAGGAATGAACGCCAAGTTTGTATTATTTGTTCCGTACTGAATGACAAGCTGCCAATTTCTGGCACGAGCCGAACAAAGTCAAAGCCAAGACACGAGTCAAGCCAAAGCTAAAGCCGAGTGAAACGAAACTCGAAAAAGGATTTTTAGACCAACAACACACAAGAGGTCTGTTGCTGGTTCTATGTGTACAAAAGACGTTGCAGCAGCAGTGTCAGTAGAATTGCACAGCAAACAGACCAGATGAGACGAGGCCAAAAGCAGCAGTTGAGCTTCAGCCACCACACCAACTTTAAACCAACAAACTCAACAACTGCTTCGTTTTCCATTCCATTCAACTGGCTTTTCAAATTTTTATTCATACCTTTCCTATTTACTATCGTAGGTATAATGTATAAAGTATTAACATCACGATAGCATATCTAAAACGTACACTGTAAAACGTGGTACGCTTAATTCTGCAGCATTATCCAAGTCGGCAAGTGTAGTGAGTCCATGTACCCTTTAAATTTTTATAGGAAAATAAAGCTACTCAAGTTTGCCATAAGGGAAAGACGAGACGTTCAATTTAACTCGCTACACGACTCGCTAGTGTAATTCTCATGTTATTTAAATGCACTGGCTCAGTGTATCCTATAGTGCATCTATGTTTGATTAATAGGTTTCTTTTAAACTCTGTGTAGTTTTTTCTAGCTGTAGATGTTCTCTGCACTGTGCACAGTAAAAGATTGTTATGATGTGACTAAGAGGTGTGTTAAACCCATCCTAAATATTGCTACGCACACAAAACGGCCTATGGTTTAATGTGGTTTATTGATGTTGCTATTTCTAGATGTTGCTTCCTATGTTAGTTGTAACGATGCAGTACTTGCAAAACTAATTTCTCTCTGTATATGATGTGTGTTGTGTGTGAGTATTTAAGTTTGAAGCACTATGCACATATAGCTTTGAATGATTCAACGGGATTCCGATAACATAACACAGTAGTTAGTGCCCAAGGTAATGTCTAAATTGTAAATTTGCGTGTATCTGCTTGTTTATGTGTATCTTTTCTCAGGTAAGTTACGTATGAGTTAGTTGACTACGTTTACTAGACCAGGAGACTC
>JAQFYB010003965.1:0-17633 GCA_034694085.1 Pogonognathellus longicornis | reverse complement strand
ATTAATTTATTTGTTGTTATTCATACTTTTCTTAAGAATTGATATTGTGGGGGTAAAGAACTTGAGTGAATACGTGCTTAATAATAATAAAATTAGAGTGTTCATTCATATGTAGAAGTGTATAAACAAAGGGACATAAGAAACGGAGTATGTGGGTGGGTATTGTTCGTAGATTGTACAGGTAGTGTACATTGAGTGTAGATTTGGGAGAGAAAGGAAGGAGAGTGTCGGTTAGAAAGTGGAAGTGAAAGTTGATGGATTTGGAATGAAGGGAAAGGAGGAAAAGTGAAATGAAGCTTGAAAATAGGGTTAGTGTACACTGTGGAGCGATTGTGTGTGATGTCAGCCAGATTCCCAACATTTCTATTGTGTCGGAGTTTATTAAGCTATTTTATTGTAGACGACTAGACGTGTAACGACTGAACACAAAAGTCTAGACTTAAATTGTGTGCAAGTGCATGTTGTAGGTGGGTTGCTATACTCCTTCCACTTACACACAACTATTATTATTGCACCAGATATAAGTTATAGAGAAGACATTGATAGAGTGCATTTGCGTAGACTCTGACTCCCTTTCCCTGCAATGGTCACTTTATGGTCATCCAGTCGCTCTGAGCTGCTCAAGGTTTTCTGCGAGGCTACATGGTGTTGCTGGAGAAAGAGCAAAGGCTGTCCACTGCGTGCAACATAGTACTCACTACCCGTATGCAGTACCTTTAGGTACACGACTTATATGTAACGGTAACAGCGTTGTAGTACATACTTGGCTAGACACTAAAAACGAAACTAAACAGCTACATCATGATGATCATTCAATTCACTCGCTGCTGGTATAATAATAATAAACCTAAAGCTCTCCACACAGTCTTTATGTTGTACTTCATATAATGCGATGTGCATATAAACATTATGGGACTACACATATACGATTGTAGACACATTTGTATGTACCTACTGTGTATAAGAAATTCTGGGTGTGCTTGTAGAGTTTGTAATGTAATGCCGTGTAATGTAATGGTGATGATGATGATGGTGGTCGTCACCGTTCTGCTCGTTCCCCTGGAAGTAGCCTGCTGTTTTAGTTTTGGTTAGTTAGCTGGATAGAGTGTGTATGTACATATATAGAGCGAGTGAGTGAACGAGTGTGGAGTGTTGGACGGATGACGACGGACCAAGTGGTTTTCTGTGGCTGCTGCCCAATTGGCTTTTCCGCTTGATGCTTGCCATTTTATCGATCTTAACGATGTTGAAATGGAGAACAGAAATAAGTAGCCATAGCTGCTCAGCTAAAGTATCCATATTAGTCTCTGCCAATCCATCAAATCAAAACCTCCTTCTCTCCCACTACTTTTATAACATAAACCAAAACACAGAAATTCAATTCCCCTTCATGATCGTCCAGTTAAATACAAAATGCCACACGAGCAGCAGTTGAGGGTTTCGCAAAATTAATTTTTGCGGTCCATTTCCACAACTAGTGCACTGTGACAGTACTGACCCAACAAATCGGAGCGGCATTATATAGGAGTAGGTATTAAATACTTAGTAGGCAGTGCTGCATGCTGTTACATACAGTAGTACACATGGAGTAGGTGTATGCAAATTACACAGATGTTTTAATTGTATGTTTTGTTGGTATGATATATCACGGTGTGTATGTGTGTTTATCGTTAATATATGTGGTTATACAGCAGAGGCAGATTGAAGTGTTTATTCGTGTTTATTAGTAATTAAAATATCTTTAGGAGCACAATGGCAAATATTTACGTGCTCTTGATGATTACAAATTAAATTGTGAATTGTTGAAGCAAGTGCCTACTTGGAGTGTAATGAATTACAGTGCTATGCAATGTCATGTGTAATAGTAGCTACTAATAGATTTTCGTTGAATTCCTTGCTGTGAGCACGGAAATGCCATATAGGGATATGATGTTCGTCTATAATGTAAGAGTAAAACATGTTGGTGTAATATTATTTCTATGTTTTCTTGGAGAGTGTGTGCCTTTTGCTTGACTTTCTCTTCACGGTGTTCATAGCACTTGTGTTGCGTGCCATGAAAATGGAATAATGGAAAGAATCAGATCAGAATCACAATGGATTTCTCGTGTTCGCAGATATTGCAATGCGTCGGCATATATGCCATAAGGTTTAAATTGAGGCGAGTTAATTCTACTACCACTCTATCTGTACCTAACTCTTATTTAATAATATAATAAAAGTATATTCACTCATACCCCTAGTTCTTTATTGCTATCTCGCCTTGTAGTAGCTTAATAATATTATGAACTTTTAGCTGTGCACATTTATCTTTGCAAAACCAATGTAGCAAATCGTGTAATGTAACGTAACTCCAGTAACTACACAAAGAAATCATTCTTCCAATCCACACTGCATATTACATAGCAAGTCGGAGTTATACTAGCTGAGTATAGAATTATAGTGAATTATTTATGTGAAGAGGTGGGTTGGTTTTTGAGAAGTGGCAGGCAGCCTTGGTGGGAAGAAGAAAAAACAAAATGGGTGGGAGGACTGCGGAATGAGGTGGCATGTCATTGGCCAGATATACCGTGTGTCACGTCTATTACAATTTGATTTTGTGCCGGTGAACAAGGTTTTGTGTTAGCTAGTCGTTAGCCTGTGAAAAATTGTGTCTTTACCAAGGTGTGGTGGAAGTGTCTGGAGCTGTCATGTCATATTCGTCTAAACTCTTGAATTGCATGCACACTCATCGTGTATTACGCTAAAAGCATAGCATTCCCCCTTTGTATAACAGCCAGCACATTTTTAATCTTTAATTACACATGTAAGGCCGCAATCAAAACGAGTCGAACTCAATATGTTTGTTATTCTGACTGCATGTGTAACGTGTAAGTATTAAGTATAGTCATGTACACACAGTTGGTAACTACTTTACTTTTACTAACTGATACCTAATACGCTTACATGTCTATACGTATATTATTACTGTATCTAGACTGCTTATCTGTGTTTGTATTCATGTACTGCTCCACATAGCTGTGCTAGGTGCGTGAGTGTAAACACAGACTTGGAAACAATATTATTACTACTGGAGAGCCCTAAAGCTGCAAGTTGTATAAAGCAGCAGTTGTAGTCGAGACTACAATACTACAATGGTAATGCACAGGTAATCAAATCACTCTGTGCGATATTAGCTAAGTGCTAACTTATAGCAGCCTTAGTTCCATTAGTTGAGTTCGAAGAATGTGTGTTGTGTGCTATTTGTATAGCATTTGTGCAGTGTGTAGTTAAAATTCTGTTGCCAGCCACCTGCTTTAACAGTTAAAATCTCCCATGCATCTAAATCTAGTACTAAATGTGAGCAGGCTAATACAATATCCTAAAATGTTGTGAGTTTGCTTTTGCCTGTATTGGCAAAACACTAGGAGGCGACCTGTGCTTGGTTGTAGCAGTATATCTATTTAAATTGTGTATTAGGGTTGACAGGAGCAAGAACCTATCATTTCCCCTCCATGCCACTAAACTACTACTATACACTCACATCCTTTGAAAGAAAAACGTTATTGTTAACTCGGGAAGGAGATTTAGGTTGTAATGTAGTTTTGGGTTATATCTGAACTTATTCTTGTTGTGTATGTAGTAGGTGTAGTTGGAGCAGGCAGACTTTCTCTGATGGTTTCTTGTCATGCGAATAAAAGATTTAGATATTTTAGTCACATCAGAGTGTATGGCCCTCTTACCTCCCATTGAACATTGAATTGCCCATTATTAGTCTTCCTGTTCTCTTTTCTCGGCCACCCTTCGCAATATTATTGCGCGTTAATTTTTTACATGGCACTATGATCGCAGATAAGCCTCTCCTACCCTTTGTGGTGCGGAATTAACGTCTATGTACTTAAGGTCACACTAAACTCACACTCTCTACTCCACTTAAACTACTTGCACTATAATAAAACTCTGCTCTATACAAAATACACGCCATACTGGTATTTAGTGTAAAGTATACGGTTAGCGCCTTTCTTTATGGGCGGGTATATTTATATTCAGTATGACACAGTCGTAGAATTGTGTTAGTGTTTTATAGCAGTGTGTTCCTGATGTACTAAATATGTATGCCACGAGTTTCCATGCCAGAGACAACTTAATTAAGCATAAATGAGCTCGTTAGGCTAGATATTAAATCGACGGTCTCAACTCTGACTTTCTTTGCTTAGGCAATGGCTTATCTTGAACAAAGTCGACTTATGTAGTCAAGCTAAGTCAACTCTGTTGCTAAATATACACAAAAACTCTCGTTCTGTGTGTAAATAGAAAGGGAAAGAGAGGAAGTACCGCAAGTCAAACAATGAAAGTTGCACATGAAGGGGAAAGCTTAAAACTCGTCTTTCGTATTTATTTATAATACAGAGATAGGAGAAGGAGGAGGTAGTGAGATGAATTAATAATGACCTTCCTATCCTTCCTCCTTCACGTTACCATGAAACACTTTTATTCTTACGATAATACGCAGAGCAAGCAAACGTCTTACAATATTCGGTGTATCTCTCCTATAGTGCATAGGTAGCTGTGTAATGTTTTTATGTATAGAGTGTAGTGTTAGAGATGCGGCATCTACTTTGTATAGATAGCAGGTAGGGACATGCATGATATTTGGTTGTGGTGTATTATGCATTGCAGTCACTACTATCTTGTATAGTAATGTTGCCCCGTAGAAATACATGTCTCAGTGTATCACTCATACATAATTTAGACTTTGGCCGAGGCAGTCGTGTGTTTAGTGCAAGGAAGGAAGAATGGTATTAGTATTAGTGAGGAGGAAAAGCCTTTGGTTTCGTTTCGTTTTAGTTAAAGTTAGTGAGTGAGAGAGTATTAGAGAATGTGATGTGAGTAACTGTGACAATAAGTAAGAGCAAGAGTCCTCCTACAAGAATCAAATAATAATGAGAGGGAAGACGAGGAAATCCCCGGCATATACTCACACAACACAGCAATAGCAGTAGGAGAGCTGAGAGGCGTGCACGGAAAGTCAAGCCGAGACCGAGTCAGACAGACCATACGAGACCAATCCAGGGCAAGCCAGTTAGATTCGCAGCTTGGATTTTTAGTGACAAGAATACTAACGAGTGTTCATACAACCTTTTCGTATTCGACTGTCGTCCAAGTGTTTCCATGATGAAGATGAAGGGAAAGTCGAAGTGTGCATACATAGAGATCTGTGCACTCTATGATGTTATCCTCCACCTATCTCTCCGCTACTTATTTCTATCTCTCCATCTATAGTCACCATTCAATTCGCTATACGAATAACCCTGTACATGTTCTGGAGTACTCACTAACCTCTAGCACTGCTTCAACAACTGCTATAATAAAGATCTTGATCTGGAACTATTTCCCCTAACATACATGCTACTTTTGATCAAACTGTGTGTGTTCTGTTTAGCTCCCATCAGATCAGTCCACCAGAAGATACGTCTTTAAGGTGTTTTTCAATATTGCCACACAAAGAGCACAGAGTCACACAGGAGAAATTTGTAAATGTATGGAACACCCTGTGTGTGTGTTTTTTGGTAGAGAGGAAAGAAAGAGGACAAGATGAAGGAAGCATCTGTGGAATACGAATCACTTGACTTGACTCCACACAGACACTCACTCTAATACTAGTACTACTAGTAGTACATGCAGTAGTAGTGCTAGTGGGAAAGCAGCAGGAAATGTGTGTTGTGTGTGCCTTTCACTTTTGCGGCGAATTTTTCTTTTTCTCTTTTTTCTGTATGTGGTTGAGTCTAAAGTAAGGTTAGTTGAGTCTGAGTCTGAGTTTTTTTGGAGGATGGAAGTGAGTTGTGGAGTCGGACGGAAGGTAAATAATAGTCGGTGAGTTGTGTTGTGATGTGAGTAGAGCTAAGTAATAGACTAGAAGAGCAGCATTCAATATGTACGCCCAGTTGCTTGCTAAGCTGAACCTCTTGTGTCTTTTGTCGAGCAATAAAGGCACTTGTACTTTCCACGGTGTGTGTGGTGTCGTCGCGTCTTATTCTTTCTCCTTTTTTCTTACATACATACATACAACATACGAAACGACGAAACTGTTATACCATACACGTCATACATACATTCATTCATATACAGCGACTCTACAAGAATATATTGAAGTACTACGTGCCTATATCCACATTTATAATATTATACACTTGTGTATTTGTAGTATGTGACCCGATTATATAGTTAATAGTCCACTCGCTCACTGTCTCCGTGAAAATATATTACTGCTGAATGTTTTGTAGCATTGATACTGCTAGTTGAGACAGCCACACAGAACAGAATGGAGCTTCAGTGAAGGTGACGAGACGACCTATAAAAAGAGTCTTGTCTGTTGTACATAGGAGTATTGTAGTAGGGTGAGGAGGAGAATGGGATTGAATCGCAGATTATATTACGTTCACATAGCACATGATGTCTTGTACAATGTTTTTACTGTAGAATAGAAAACATAGGAGCAAATGAAAATAGAAGAAAGGCTGTTCTACTTACATATTTGAGTTGCATGTCTTCTTTTTTCTAAGTAAAACGGTAGATTCGGGAGAAAGGAGTTTTAGTAGGTGGATAGAGTGTGGTAGTGTGGATATCTACAATGGAATTATAGATCCTTCAAGTAGCTTAGGAATTGTAGGGAGTGTGTAGGAAGTACATATCTATGTTGATATTATAGCTTTAAGTATATTGTCTGTAGAAGTAGTAGTAGGTATTATTTTTTTATAAAATGTGTGTGTATGTCTATCTACTTACTAAGACCTCGGTTAAGTAGAGGGTTAGGGTTTTGTTCAGTATGGCGAGTATTGCCTTACCATATGTTTAGTCGTGCCTGTGGATGTTGAATCAAGGAGAATCTCTTCTGTTCGGATGAAACTTGTCTGGAATCGATAAGTAGGAAAGACGACGATGTAGTTGACTCGTTTTGACTTGGAGAAGAAAAAGGATGTGATATTATTGTTGTCTGTTCTATCCCAGTTTGCTTAGTAACTTAGTTTCGTCACAATACATTCTCTCTCTCTGGTGGACTCTTTCAAAATGTAACCAGAGACGTGTGGGTAGTGGTTCCGAGTATAATAAAGGTAGAGAAAAAGTAAGAGACTTTGCGAATTAAACATACCGACAAATTTGGCACAGTAGTAGTTGTATCTGTATATAGGATATATGAGTCTTTGATTGTTTAAGGAAGACATCTCGAACATAGTAAAGACGTGATATGTACATGTAGGAGGAGTGTAGCAGTGTGTGTAAATATATATATAGTTATAATAAGTACGTCTGAAAGCTGTGCGATACGTATCGTATGATCGTATGGTTGTATTGTGGTATGTGTACAAAATACACGTATAAGTAGAAGAAGAACATAGTGTGAAAGGATTTGTAAGTAAAGTATATTATGCTGTGGTAGTACATAGAAGAGGATTGAAGTACTAAAGACGAGAAATGGTTGGGTTTTGAATGGAGATGGAAATAGAGAGAAATGTTCTTTCACCACAGTAAATAAGAGAAAGTCGGCTTAGTTGAGTTTACTTTTGTGTAAAAAGACGTTCTGGAAGCATGGAGCGATACGAGTACTACGTATAATAGTCTCAGAACACTAAAGACGAGAGTTTTACTCTAAGAAAACATACAACATGTCTATAGTGCTCCAAGCTGTGTGCATCCAGATACTAGTTGTAGATAGGAAGGAGTCGGAGTAGCAGCATACAACTCGGATTCACTAAATAATACATAGTGGGTTACTTACTTGTAGTTGTGCATACACATATAAATATAATACACGTCCGTCCGTTAGGTTTATCTTTCTTACTTGAGCTTTCGTTTAGTTTCCCCTCAGCTGAATTGGATTTTGGCTTTTGGGAGACACATGAGCGTGGAAACTGAAACTGAAGTACTACTACATTGTATTGCATTGCATTTCACAGCTAAACAAAGCACACTACTACCACCATTCCTATTACAACAATACTCACTCCTATCACTATGTACCAACTACATATTTCTATCCATGTATAGTCATAGCTTCCTGGATACAGAGTAGAGGAGTAAACTAAACGGCAACATCAATCCCCACCTCATGCAAAATTTTGGTTTTTAGGCAATAGGTTTGTGCAGGCATCTTGTAGCTTCTTTGCCCAACTCGCTCATCTGCAGAGAAACATACATTGTAGCTTCTGCTATAAACCTATACTTTGCACATGGAACAAATCATTTGAACTCAATGATAGAGTTTCTAATTTTTCCCGCTCTATCTTTACGTATATATCTACTACATATCTAGCCGAGTGTTGGTATATCTTGGTATTCTTGGTACACAGATATAGTATTTGTACATTTATGGGATGCACACATTATTTGGGTGGTGGAGGTGGCTGAGCTGAGCTTCTGGGGAAATAAGTGAAAGCAATATATAAGTGTATTATGTGTATAAAAGTATATGAGCATTTATGTAGTATGTAAGCTTAGCTGTGTATAAAACATGTGTATATGGAGAGAGTAAGATGTAGTGCATTGTATGTGTGTTGTATAAGTAAAGGATAATAAAGTAGATGCGAAGGGAGAAAAGGCGAGAGCGAAAGAGAAGAGAAATCTCAAGGGACGTTTGATGTTCATTAAATCCTCGCCTCTTTCCAAATCGGACTTGGCCACAGGAAACACGCTATTGCGGCAATTTCATTACACCCGAAACAGCATTCCGTCCCATTCACTCCTCTCTGTTTCTTTACAAGTACGAGATGACTCTTGTAGTTTTCGTCTGCCGCTCCTTCTCAGTAAGTAGTTGGATGCAAGGAGAGGCAGAGATGCTTTTTACTCAACTTGACTTGGCTTGGCTGCATTAGCTCTTCTTGTCTCCGGCTCACTCGCCCCACTTTCTTTCTTTCTCTTATTGCTAACCTTGTAACCTTCTATACCCTTTTATCCCTTCTCACCACCACCGCCACTCTCCCACTCACCACCGCCTCCTACACGAGTACCTACACACAACTATCACCTCCATTATTATCCTCACACACACTCTTTGTCTTCATCTTCCCTTTTTACTGTCTCCAGCTTTCTTCCTCCTCCTCACAGCTATAACAGCGGATAATCCATTTTCATCTTCAATCTACTCCTTCATCCAACTTATTGTTAATCCAAAACGTCTAGAGAACAAAATAAAATATTTCAGCTCCTAAAATGACTTGGCAGTGCAATCGAAATAATGACTGTCTTTTATTTTACTTATTTATGAATTATTTTTAAATAGGTAGTAGGTACGTATTTTTTAGATACCTATATCATTTCGAGCTTAAATTAGACGCAAAAGCAAAAAATCTGTTCTCACTAAGGTCTTAAGTCTTTTCAGACCGCCTCGGCAAGTTTTTAATTGGAAATGAATCTTTTAGTTAATCTCAAAATTAATACTAAAGAAAATATTGATAGAATTTGCTAATTAAAAAGATTCAATAGGGAAAGGCCGGATAAAATTGCAATGAATTAATCTGGTACAGGAGAGGTGCGGGTATCGCGGCTGTATCTTTGTAGCAGTGAGCTAATTGTATGCGGCATGAATGAATGTGATTCATTTAAGAGGAGTGCTTAAGCATGAGCATACCACGGCACGGGTTAATTTGAGAGCGTAAAATGGAAAGTGAGATTGGAATGGAAAGTGGGGAGTTGGGAGAGTACTAGTAGAAGTGGTAGTACGAGAGTACTAATGTTAAGTTGACAAGTTGTACGAGTTAAGTCGTGTTGTTAGTGATGTGGTTCTCTGTGGTGTAACCAACTGCCGGGCCAATTTACACTGAAGTAATGAAATATTTAACGAAATGAATGTCTCATTCCATTGCATTCCCTCAACTTTCACACCAGGAGCAAAGGCAATGATGAGGACAGCTGGATAAGCTAATAGTAGTTCCAGTTTACGTTCACAGTTTTCGCTTCGCTCAGCTTAGCATTGCATTTACTTAATACTTTGCTCTCTCACAGTCGCATATCCCTACAAGCAATCTAATATGGTGTATTAGATTCTATTTTCTAATATGGCACATTGATATTCACACAACTTTCCTTCCACATCCCGTAGCTCTACTCTCACTCTACATGAGTAATCTAATATTCTGTGAAATTCTAATTCCGCTCCCGGCTCAGACAGAAACGTGTCTTGTCTCTTCTTCATTTTCACTGCGAACTAAAGCTAGCATGATCAAAGTGTGCTACAAATACTAGCAATGATGCACAGATGCATGACACACAAGTTGAAGCTCCAGCTTTCACTCCCAGTCATAGAACTACGTATTTATAGCTCTGCGAGGTTAATTAAGAAGCCAATTTGTTGAATGATTGCTGTTTCCTAATTCCTTGTGGTCTGCAGTATTCATCTACGCGCCCCCGACTCTCTCATTCCGATTTACCCTCTAATCTCTCTAATCTGACTTAACATTTATCAAATTTACAACATAATTTATACCCTTTCTTCCTGTCTCCCATGATTATGATGACGATGTTATGAGATAGTGCCAAAAGTTTTCTCTACTACTAAATGTCACTTTAATAATATAACTTGAAACGCACACAGCAAACCAATAAACAAAGCACTAAATCCCCGCTCATTCCCTTTTTCACAGTAATGGCTATGTCGACTTTGAAATACCTTAGAATAAATATTCATACTAAATAAACATTGCATTAGTTTGGAGTTTCATTGCGATATATATCTACATAATATACCTACTAGATTTTGTGGGGTAGGTACCTTACTTACTCATTTTTGTATGGTACCTATTAATAAATGGAAAAGATTAATATCAAAAAGTTGAAAATTAAAATTTTGTACAAAATGGTCAGAGTAGGAAAATTGAAATTGCCAAGAGCTATTCGTTTAGTTAAGTAAATTGGTTTTAGGGGCAAAGGCTAATCGGAAATAAACAAGTTACGAGAAAGGATGGTTCAGATAATTGCAGCACAACTATGTAATAGCACCGCTTTCTTTGCTTAGGCGAGCTCAAATTTATGATTAGCTGTATTTCATGAGTCGTTGAGTGCGGTAATTGATTGTCGCAAAACGGGCAACAGTTAAATAAGTTGAAATTGAAAGGATCCTGGAAGGCACACTAGAGTTTCACTGTATAATTCAAGGCGAGAGATTAAAGCACACATAATGCATCTGCAGAAGCTTATTTAATCATTCTGCAAACTTGCAGCAAAATTTAATTACATTTCGAATTACTGCATCAAGTAACATTATCATCATTCATTTGCTTGAATGCTTTCGCTAAGAGGGTAAACACGGATTCCTTAAATTGTACCTATTTATGTTTGTGCTCCAAGGTTACTTTTATTCATACTGGTGAGCTCATAAGGTTGGGTTAACTTTTATAATTATTTTAGCATCTTCATTCTAAATGGTTACGCTTTAAATTAAAGCAGTTCGTCAAATTAGCTTCTTGAATTTGGCTAAGGGTTAAAAATTAAAATTTGATTACTTGTAGCAATGTTGATTTTTATTGCAAAATCTGGAGTGAGAGACTGTGTGTAAATAGTGGGGGAATTTTGTTCAGGTCTAAATGCTGTGTCGTGTGGTGGATGTGTCTGAGTGATGGAAGTGCAGTAAAGTTGGCCAGGAAGCTGGGGAGAAATATGTGATAATTTAAGTAGGAAATAGCAAAGTAAATCCATTATGCAGACTGTAATAGCTGTGCTGTTGTTGGTACAGGTTTATTTTACACTTGTAGTTAGTCTATAAAAGCACAATACGGGAGTCTGTGTGTAGCGGTGTGTTGGGAGCAGGGAAAAGGGAATGAAAGATGGTTGTGGACGTGAGGAAACTGGGTGGTTGATTAGCGCGTGAAAAAGTTTGCAGTAATCAAATTAATGGATTCATACCCACGGGGAATCAGCTCAAATTAGTATTGATTGTCTCTAAGGATTTGCCTTTGACTCTATTGTATTACTTGGTCTACGAATAGTATTTCCGCTCTCTGCTGCAACCACTACCTACTTACTCCACGTTCTTTCCACACACTCTTGTTGTTTGAAGAATAAAATGGTTTGTTGCTAGATTCGAGTCCTTTCGCTTGTCAAGTGCTATAATGTCACTGTCTGACTCACTCCTCTATTTCTATTCCTCCCTATTTGTACACAATAAATATTTGCTATGCTCTTTCATAACCAAAGCCAAGTATTATACAGTGTGTCCCTATCATCTTCCCAGTAGTAACAAGGGATTTACTCAATTTCCTACTATGTACATTTTATTACACGTGAGAAGAACTTGAAAACAGCCAAAATCACTCAATTGTGCAGCTTTTCCTGATTCTGTATATACGATAAATGATATATGCTTATGTTGTGTTTCCCCTAATATTACTGGTACTTAGTGGCAATTTCTAAAATGATCACATATTATACCAACTCCACAAATCACAGGATTTCTCCAAACCTAATATTTACGTATTATATTAGTACACTTTACAGTGCATATTATTCTAATAGCCATGTACAGGGTAATAATACGAATGAATCACATATTCAAAATTATTTAGAACTTTAAACATTTGAAATTAACTTTTTATTTGTAGATTCATCAATGTTATAGATATTATTGTTTTATCATCGTGTTAAAAAACTTCTTATGAGATTTAACCGTATTGAATCATGGAATCTGACTCACAAGAAGTATTTTCCTTAAGATTGGGACACTCTGTATAAAAGAGTGTTTGGTAGTTTGAATAATTTAAAACTACTTTTCTGCTCTGACAAACACAAATAAATAGGATTGAGTTATTGTGTTAGATAAAATTGCATGACAAAATGAAGCAGACTATAGTAGTAGTAGTGTTATGAATATTCAGGCATTAGTAGCAGCAAGCGACTTACAATTAATAGTCCACATTGCACATACTGGTTGTGTGTAGTAGGTATATGGTTTGTATGTCGAGACATTATTTTGTATGGTTATGGTTGGTTCGTGTAATTCGAGTGTCGTTATCTGTGTAAATAGTGCTAATATAATCTTATAGAGTGAAACGATTGTTAATAGAGACAGAGTGAAGGAGCGGGAGAAAGAGTGGGTGCAGTGTAACGTGATTATTTCTTGTATCATGATGATGGTAGTATAAATTCAATAGGAACATTATTTACATTATACCTACAGCTACTCGTAGTTCGTTGCTTGCTAAACACTAACAAGTTCAGGGATTGAGTAGCTGCTGCTGTATAGACCGTGGTGCTATGAATGTATTATTTCTGGTAGCTGTGTTGTGTGTGTAATATGTGGAGGTGTAGGAGTAGAAGTAATTTATAAAAGGAGCGTGTGCAAGTGCATAAATAAACTCTGTGAATTGGAGTGACTCATTAGCTAAAGTTCTCCTGAGTTCCGACGACAATTTATTATGCTTTCATTTCAAGTTGCACACAGTACAGCACAGGGCAGGGTGTGTCTACAAGAGTGGATAAGCGAGGTTTGTTTTCTACAAAAACTACCACCAAGTATTTACAAACAGATGTACAGATATATGGCTTCAGTTAGAGTTCAGTTGAGTTGAGCGGTGGGCTAAATAGGGATTTAGATGAAGAATGCAGTAAATTATAACTGCTACGACTACTACACCAACTATCAATGCTACACCAACACTCTCATACTCCTGCCATACATACAAAGTATAAAATACACAATTCCCTATGCTATGTGTGTTCGTGTTGGGTTTCTCTACAGTATACCATTATATTAGCACTATGTACATATTGCAGTTCCTTATTTATTAGAAACTCGTGAGTGGCAATTATTCAATGGTGAAACTTTGTTTTTATTTTCTGCCTCTTTCACCACATTTTATTACCGCAGAGCAGACGAGACAGGCGAAACGAGAGCAAGGTAAGAAGTTTAGTGTAGTTTAGGAAAACTCTGACTTTAGTCGACTTGAATTGAGTTGAGTTGATCGTATACTTTTTCAGACACTTTAAGTGTGTTGGTACTAGCAGTAATATAATACAAGCACATAGGTATAAGTAGTAGTGCATGTGATAGGGCTACATACAGCAATAGGCATTACACGAGACTCAACTACAGCTACACTGCTCTGTGTTAGTATTTTGTGTAGTGAGGCATAAAGTTTATGTGGTGATAGTATGTAAAGCAATTTCATGTTCCTTGTGAACTTACATAATAGAAGGCGACTGTTATTTGTATGTGTGTATGCACCTAGACTATGTATGTATATTCTATGTGTAGCAAAGTTACACA
The DNA here is from genome assembly GCA_034694085.1 of Pogonognathellus longicornis. Taxonomy (NCBI): domain Eukaryota; kingdom Metazoa; phylum Arthropoda; class Collembola; order Entomobryomorpha; family Tomoceridae; genus Pogonognathellus; species Pogonognathellus longicornis. The sequence goes on along the minus strand of JAQFYB010003965.1, from coordinate 3,403 downwards.
AGAACTTGCCAAGTAAATATAGCTTTTTTACTATAGAATCACAGGTTTTTGATGTGCCTGTGCAGAACTAGTATCATACACTGTAGCATTCGCTAATAATTCAAGAGATATGTTTATACACGGATAGGTTGTAAGAAAATGATAATAGTAGCATAGAGAAGTGAATGGTGGGGTTTAGAGTATAAGGTTTCTTGTGAGTAATAAACTAGAGGAGGGAAGTATAGAAAGTACATGTAGTGATAGTGGAATAGTAATGGATATAATGGTATTAGAGGATAGTGCTAATACTGGGGCTGTTGGAAATGTAAAAGAGGAATTCGTGTAGGTATGCACATTTGTATGAGAGCGCAGTAAAAGATTTTATGGAAAAGTTTTCTATTTCATTGAGTTTTTACGAGGATGTACCTCTGGCTTTTATATCTTAGGGCTTACCAAGACCAAATTTCATTTCACGTATTTACTGTCTGGCAGGAAAATAGATACTCGACAGCTTTCTTGTTATCTACTAAATGTTGTTGTGTTATTTTATGTGTGTGTGTGGCTCAAGGAATTGAATGTTTGCTGGCGTAAGCTGAGCTAATAGATGTGTATCTGTATCTCGCTGCAGTCAAAGTCACAACCAACTCAACTCAAGTCGAGTCAAGTTGGCAATAGGAGAAGAGCGATAGAAGGAGGCGAACAGACGTAGAAATAGTGTAAGACTAATGCTGGGAAAATAAAGGAAAAAGGAAAGCCATCTTCGTGGAGCGAGTTAAGGCATCGGTCATAAATTTTATTAGCACATAATCACGAGTGTTTATTCCTTGCTTTTGAACTTGGTCGATGAAGCAAGGAGTATTCTAATGGCTATAGAAAACTTTTCAATGCTCACACAAAAACCTTTTTACACTTTCAGCTTGGCTTCCTCTCATCCTCAGCTTGGTTTCAGACGCTTTGCTCTATTTTATGTTTGACTGCCACTGCGACTCTATGTGTTTAACTAAAAAACATTTGCTTTCCTTCACTCTTTCTCTCTCACTCTCCCACTCTTACACAAACACATTTTATATGTACACTGCTCGTGTAAGTAAATACTGCATGCAACTCAGTATATGTATACTATGTGTATACACACGATGTATGTCTTCTAGGAACAGAATACAAGGATATACCCATAGTCAAAAAGTAGAAAAGTAAACTATTACATTTATACAGCCGCCCAAGTACAGACATTCCTTACTAACAATAAGCTGAACTGATGTGAGTGAATCAGCAGTTTTTTATGTGGCCCTGTGTACTACTGTGATCTGCTGCTATGTTATGTTGTATACATATGACTCTGTGTGTTCTTCCTCGTTTCTCTCATGTCTTTTTACGAGCGTGATGAAAAATTGAGCGAAGAGTGGATTTTTTGTGGGGAAGGAGCGGATCAAGGAAACGAAAGTTTATACATGGAAAAAAGATTGGGAAGCTGAATGGTGCATTGCATTGCATAGGGCTACACAGTGGAAATAATATATTGCCAAAATATATTACAGTGAAATTCGTGGGAAAAAGTAGCTACACTTTGGGATTTTATGTTCACACAGATCGATCTATACTTATGCGTATAGTCTCGTGTACATTTTAGGGCTAAAGTATAATGTATAATGCATATAGCGTGACATGGCTTTCTTTGTGGAGTTGCACAGAGCTGGAGGAGTATGAAAGATCATAGAGATATGATGTGATGCTATGTGAGTGATATAATGGAATGTGAGGGAAAGCTGAATCTTATGGAACATCATTCTATCCTGTCCTATCGCATTACATTACATCACATCATTCCATCCCTCGCCCTTTCCATCTTTCATACATGAATAATTTTTTTCCTCTTCCCAGAAAGACATGACAAAACGGCTTAACCAAGTGGGGAAAATCATACGCTTTTACGTCTCACCAATACCCAAGAAATGCCTTTGACATTTCCAATTATTATTTTCATGCTGTAATGTATATCGATTTTCAGGATGAGCAGTCAGCCGAAAATTATTTCTGCAGATTGTTAGTAGCCTCCATTTGCTTGGTTAATAAAGAAATCCTCAAAGAATATACCTAAGCTATACAGTGTCGTAAATAAAACTTTTGCTAAGTCGACTTCCTATAGTAGCACTGCATTCTTTACTCACATTAATGCGTTAGTGGCACAGCTACAGCCTATATATTTGGACAATGCAGAGTATTAGTGTTAGTAAGCGTGTTCACTTAAGGAGAAATAAAATAAGTGGGATATAGGAGTAAATAGTAGTTGAGCAACAGAAGAAAGATTTATTGATAAGTATGACATCACGTCGTAAAGAACATGAGAGAGGGCCGCCTACAAAATAGAAAACGTGTAGTGTATTTGTATAAGTCATTTTGTAGACGAGCATGCTATTGTGCATCCGGAATAAAATACAATTGGAAAAGAAGCTAAAAGCAAAAGAGACAGGATGAAATGGGAAAAAGAGCGTGCCAAACAAAGACAAACTGGCACGAAACAAATCAGAAAAATAAAATAGAGATAGAATCAAATGGAAAATAGAAAATGAGAAAAAACCTCGACTGAACTGAGAGAAGAGAAAAAGGGAGAAAGAAAGAAAGAAAAGCTCTAGGGAAAGCAGAGCTGTTTTCATTCGTCAATCTGGCATCTGATCCCAACTTTTTCTTCTTCTCCTTCTAAACCTCACGACTCACAACTTACACCCACCACACTCACATAACAAATGCTCACATACATATAAACCATAATAAATATCATCCACTACGCTTTATACAAAAAATACCACGTTCTCTCCAACAATAATATCCTCACCATATATTCATACCTATATACTGCCACTCTATACTCCTATTGCCCAACACACACGCATGGGAACAAAGCACAGCTATTTATGTATATTTGATCGAGGGGAAAGTTTTGCGGAGAATTTCCGACCGGCACACCATCTTGATCTTTCACCATAAGAATTCAACAATATATTTTATACGTACTTAGGTATACTACAAATACCTATATGACTTTTATACACACTTACCACATACATACACGCCCTATACCTTATGGGTATTGTATAAGATGCAGACAATGGATATAAAGACAATGTAACATAAAGAGGGTAGGGTGGACTGGAAGTGTATAGCGCAAGATAAGCGATACATAAAAATACGTGAAGCAACTCATGTGATATGATCTCATCTCATCTGGAGTCTTAAAGACGCATCCCACATCTTCTTATCTTATCGGTTCACTTGTCGCATTTGGTTCGCTCCACATCCCAAGGCACGTGCCTTTCTCTTCCTTGTCTCCTTACTCGCCTATAGTCTTTTGATTGAAAGATCAATCTTACTCATGTGGTCGTGTCTTCCCTCACTCTCCACCAACACAACTACCAACACACTACCA
>JAQFYB010003964.1:0-17640 GCA_034694085.1 Pogonognathellus longicornis | reverse complement strand
TAGGTATAATGTTGAGTATATATAAAAATCCTCGTGTTTGAGTAGGTTGCGTGTAATAAAGTTGATCTGTATAGAAAATGTTTATTCTCAGGCGATCCTTTCAGAAAATTAACGAAATGGATCACATCAATAATGCACTTACCTCACCCTTTCACACAACTAGGTACACGTACAACTCTCAAACATTAAACTGCTATGAACATCATCAATCAACCAATTTATTACTACCACCAGGTAAAATTGCACTTATAAAATTGCAATTACACATAGTGCCTCGTGTTGATTCCACATTAGTGTCTCTACAATCATCGTAAATAAACAAATAACCTCCTACTATCTAAATAACTGAACACAACACACACACAGAATCATTACAATTTTTAGCTTTAACTAAACTCAAATGTATTATATACCTACCTACTTACCTACATATACCTAGGTACCTACCTATTACCTACCTATGTATAAACTTACTCCATACACCCATAGGTACTAAATACATACTCTACATTCTACAAAATACGCACCTTCATTTATTGTGTATACATACCTAAACACACCTAGGTATAATATTATACTTATTAAAATAGCAATTCATTTTACCTGTATAATATATCTACCTGAATACCTACCTGTGTGTAGTTAGTAATAATAATGATAAAGTTGCTTCAAACTTATAAGAGCGAAAGTCAATTCAAGCGCGAAGAGTCTGCGAAGTATCTATGTGAGTGCATTAATAGTAGCGGCTGGCTGATTTACTTGGAGATAATTAAGACATATTAACGTACTTAAGATTTTCTTAATTATCTAAAAGCAGTACCTAATATAACAGAAGTGGCTATATGTCCACTGGTTCTTACTACCTTTAAGTGGTAATAACCAGTGGATCATAGTAATAGTTGGGTACTTTACAATAAAAGCCGTAATACAATTTTGGCTGGTATGTAATGGGTACAGGTGTAATGCAATCCTTACAGTAGGACTGCTACTACTTATATAATGCTACCATGCTAAAGAGTGCAAATCTGTAAATGTCAGTTTGCTTTTGCTTTTTAATTAATTGTGTACTCGCATTGTCTTCTTTCATGAACTACTTGAAGTTCATTTGTGGTCACGGTTAAATGAAAGGTTTAGCTGGGTTGGGTTATTCTTGGTTATGTCATATACAATGAATACTGTGCGAAATAGAAAGAGACACAAATTGCATATTATAAAAATTCAAGCACAATTTTTATCCCTTATTTGCATTGGTCTACTAGAATTAATTTCTTGTTTCGTTAATGAATAGCGTTTCCATTTCTAATACTTACAATATTTTTGTTTTGTTTATCACACAGAAATTGCTACTACCATTTATAATCTATGTAAAATTGCATCCTAGGTATACTTATAAAATATTGCTATTACAATATAATACACTTAGGCCCTAAGGCATTATATGTAAATGCAAAGATCATATCTACATGTGCAGTGTGTACACTTGTTTTGAAGAAAAATATTGCATTGTCAATTGCGATTAGAAAATGAAATGCTTCTGTCTATGTGCAGAGTGCGGAAAGGCACGTGTGGTGGCACATTGTTATTGATATGCATTGCCTATTTTTACATAACAATAAGGAATTTGTATGTGGATTCAATTTTTAATGATTGATAATGTTAGCAATAGTATAGGAGAGTCAATAGGTGTTGCTTCAGTATTTGTTATTAGTAGTTACAGTAGGTACAGTTAGTTACAAGTGGTACCGCTGTGAAGGTTTTAGAATAACTAAATAGGACATTGAGGTGTTCGTCAAGATAAAGCTGATTGAATGACCTAGCGTTTATTATTACATTGTTTAATGCTGAAAATGAGCGAATTGAGCTGTCAGTCATGTAGCAACGTGACTGCTATATGTGTATATACACAATAATGACTGTATATTATATATTTTTACAATAAATAACACAAACGAGCTAACAAAAGTCAAATAAATCATATCGCTAGTTCTGCATTTATACAAAAATTGTAAAAATGTGTTGCATATATGTGTATTACAGGTAGTCGCATTTTTACGTAAAAATGCTAGTGAATTCTTTTGAAGTTTGAACATAGTTAATGGTCCAAGAAACGGTCAGGGCTTCAACTTCAAACTATCTCGTATTTTAAATAAATAAGCCATTGTTACCTATAAGTAATATGGTGGTATTGGTACCTAGTGTAGTCGTGCAAATAAATACCTACTTGTTTGGTTGTTAACACTAGACTAATAATGCTAGTTAACAGTGCAGTCACTTACAACAGTGCATTTACTAATGAAAACGAAAGGTCATGTACATACATAGTAAATAGGTACATTGAACACAATGCAATGCCGATCAGACAGGAGAGTGTGTGTGGACCACATAAATGTTGCAGGGAGTTATACAACGTGTTTGTGCAAGCGTAACGAAATGCTGGAAATTATGGAGCATAGTTGTACTTTTAGACTATTTATTATGCACGTGCGTGCTTGAAAAAAAGGTGAGAATAAGAGAATGCTTTGGTTTCGTACACACAGAATTTATTAATATGTAGTTTGTAGGTACTAGGGCTATTATAGGTAGAACTTATTACGACTTCATTATTGGCAATCCATAAATTGTAACTAGTGTGTATTTCTTAAAAGTACTTGTGCATATTTTTATGTATTTTTGTGTTAAGAGTGCAATGGTAATAATTTTTTCTTATAATGTAGTATCTACTACTTCTACTAATGTTAGTAAATCACAGTTAAATTGAGACTACTGAGTTTTTGGTTGTACCTAAATCCAAGGAGTGTGTGTCGGTGTCCCATGCATACAGATAAAGATTTGCAAAGAAAGAAAATAGAAGGGCCAGGGCTGCATGGGACGGCATATAGTACAATAAATATTGTAATATACAAATAGTTAATTGTGTTTAAATGTTTGATTTTTTAGCACAGAAGCAATGTTGAGATATTTACGCGAGATATGAAGTGGTGGTGGTCACTGTATTGATTACAATTTACTTTACAAGAATAGTCCTATTTATTTTTACATGGCTAAGTCAGAGTAAAAGAGGTGCATGAGATATATAGTGTAAGTGTAGTAGTATATTCTATAGTGTGTAGCATAGGCATTGAAAGTGTGGGGTTGATGAATAGGAAATGAGTTCGCGAGGTAACGTTTACATTGTTTTGTGTAATTTACTTGGTTTGTTGTGTTAATCGAGCTATTTGTAGTCGCGTGCTGGATTTTCGTATAAATACTCGGCAAAGTTCTCGTAGAAGTCACACAGCAATCTTATCCTTCTTTAACTAACAATCAATCTCAGCTTTTCAAGCAAACCAAACTCTTCAACCAAAATGGCCAGCACTGTAAGTCCATTATTACATTTATACAAATAAATCGGATTTATATTAATCTTTTTTATCGGATATTTTCGTTTTTGCTTTTTGACGGGTTCCGGGGAAGTGTCTTTTAGCTTTACAGGGATATTCTTTCCTTTTGTATAATTCACTTTGTGTTTTCTGGCATTAATCCAATAATCCGTCAAATTTGTATTTATATACGACAGAATGTCTTCAAGGTTCGCTTGGATAGAGTATTTATTGATATTTTTGGCTTCTTCTATATTTCAGGTTGCTATCGTTCTCCTCATCGCCGCCTTCGTTGCCGCTGCTTCTGCCCAATACATCGGAGGTCTTGGACTCGGAGGAATCCGTGGAGGATATGGTGGAGTTGGTAAGTTTACAACCCTAAAAATTTCCCACAGTATTAATATTTTAACAATTGCATTCAATCCTAACTCACTGAATTTTCAATCTTAGGACTCGGATATGGTGGTCTCGGATACAACGGTCTCGGATACGGAGGTCTCGGAGGACTCCGTGGAGGATATGGTGGACTCGGTAAAATAACTCTTTTCATAACAATTTTCTATAGTATAAATATTGCAATTTAAGACTTTATTTTTAACATTTAAAATATTATCAATAACCTATAGGATATGGTGGACTCGGAGGACTCGGAGGACTCGGATACGGACGTGGAGTCGGAGCTTACTACGGTTAAGCATTAACCACAATTTTTTTGTAAACGAACACCAAAACCAAGCTGTTCCTAAGATCAAAACATTTACTGATGTATTTGTAGTACAAGGCTGTTTATTTACCGCACACCTTGTTCAACATCACACTACATATAGAATCATGTAGCAATATTATATGTATATTTAAGATGATCATCATGTATTTATTTACTGTTGTTTCTCATCTTCTAAATTGTTAATTGGCTGAGAAAAATATTTTTATACACAATAAAACGTTTACCTTAATCTTAATGTAAAAAAACTTGTGCTTAATAATTTCTTCCTTATTTAAAAAATCGTCTTGTGCATACTACAAAGGAAACATCTGCTAATTAACTAAATCTCTATTAATTAATTAATTGCTATACATAATCAATCATGTTTAGTATTAGCACTTGAATGACTGAATTTGAGTTTCTCAATTTCCATTCCAATCCCAGTATACAATTATCTATAAAAATAAATTTTATTCACAACTTATGGTTAAATTAATCAACTTAAACATTTTGATGCACACAAATACAGCAGTACGAAATTCACCGACAAATCTGGAGCTGGAAGCTACATGAATCGCACTGGAAAAATGCATAGTGGGCAAACGTTACTTTGTGGAAGAGAAGAAGACTCTTGCAGCTCTCTATGGGCGAATCTTGGGAAGAACAAGTTGTGATCGAACGAAGAGCAGCTTATTTCTTCTTTACAAAAAGGAAGCACCTGAAGATGTGTATTAGAGAGGGCATAAATGTACCAAGAACAACATGTCCAGCTATATGCTTCCAACTTTCCCAACTTGGGATTTTGTGAAACTCACACAGCAATGACACTAGTTGTGATGTGAGACAGAGAGTTGAGACGGAGACTCAATTTTAGTACATTTTGCGATAACATTAATAATCTCACTTTGACTCGTTTTCAACGGAGACTATACAAATATTTAAACGTGTTTGATTTAGAGCTTCCATTATTAATTTATTTTTTGTCATTTTTGTTTAGTGATTAAAAAATAATATCTAGGCACATTTCAAAAAAGTTCCAACAGGTTAAATTGTATTATTTATTTGTGTATTTTAAACAATGAATTCACTATGCACAATTATTCATCCATTTCTTATTTACTTGCAGAATATAATTTTGAGTTTGAAGACAATTTCATTAGATTAATTGGAATGATGGCTCTCCTAAAAAGTACTTGGACTGGATTTGAATGGAACCCCATAATTTTGATTGAATTATGTTATTTTCCATAAAAGTAATGAATTGTAGCACATGCATCTGAGAACTTATTTGTCTACCCGAAAACGGCATAGCTCCATTGTTTGCTATGGAGCTCACCTACATGCGCAAGATGTCGATTACAGATTTATTGAACCCTTTTTTTACTCTTTGCACTGAGCCGTGTATGTGTGCCTTCAAATTTTGCAATATCTAGTGTGCACAAAGACAGAAATATTCTCTGTCATTATGCCAAAAATCTTTCAATAGGAGGGCAGTTTGGCACATAGCATTGTTTTTCTCTTGTAAAAATTGGACTTTGACATTTCAAAATCGATTTTTTGACAACTTTTTTTAGCTGGTATTTTATTATCCAAAATGCAATTAGAAACACTTCTTCTGACTTGTATTCGCAAAGCCCAGTTTCTTAACTTCAATATCTGATAGGTAGCTTTGCATCAAATTAAGTTTCTCGGCTGCAGCCGCCTTGGATGTAATTTGATTTAAATTCATTTTAAATTTACATTTTTTTAGAATGCCACATCTTTAATTCTATTTAAAGATGTAGCATTCTAAACCGCTAGCTTTTGGGAAATTGTCGCCAAATCCAGTCCAAGTCTTTTTTAGGGAAGCCATAACTAGTATTATTAACATATAATGTAATTGTGTCTATATCAGTAAAGATTTCTACTTCGTATGAGAATTATGTACGCTTTAGTAATGATTGTTAATTATAATAGAGATATTGATTTTGGAATGTAGTTAGAAATGTTTCAGAAGCATGATAGTGAGAGAATCTGAGAATGCAATAAGATTACCTAAATGTTTTATGCATTCAACACGACTTTTCCTGATTGTAAAATTCTTTAAAATCAAGTTTCACATTGTTTCATTATTCAAATTGATAATTTAATTTGGCAAAACGATTTGTCAGGGAGCTATGTTATTTCCAAAGACAGTTCACATATCAAGATTTATGATTTCATTATTTTTTATCGCGTAAATATCATGATATTTAATGCAGTGATAATAGGTAGTTCAACAATCCTGATAAATTGACATGAGACAAGATTTATGGACGAACACCACTAACATGACAGATTACTGAGAGCTTTAAGATAACATTATCTGATTTAAACTGCAAAAAATAATGCAGAGGCAGAGAGTAGTAGCGCTGCTAAACTACACATATGTCAAAAAACCAGATTTCAGTTAACTGGTCATGCTTATTCTCACTTGTACCTCCTAGCAATGTTGATATGAATTATCGCACTAGAAATTAAACCCTGTAGCATCATTTTGAATTCAATTTATATTATACAATCCAAGCATTTCAGTCTTCTTATTCTCGCTTAATTACGTTTATACAATACATACCAATATTTGTATCGTATCCATTATTGCTACCAAATAAGTTCTTCAACCGGAACTTCTTTCTATGTGAAGGAAAATATTTAATCATCTCATGCATTACATGGAATTTTATTTGAGCATATTATTATTGTGATTTTCATGCATAAATAGTTTTAACATGAAATTTTTACATTGTTCACAATGATCGTCTTTAATTGTGAAACAATTTTGGATTTTCTCCAACAAAGTAAATTCACTCTGAAAACAACTAAAATATTCACATTTTTTTTTAATTATATTTTATGAACCCACTAATGCTACAACATGTACATTGAACACCTTATATTATATATGGTGCGCAATAAATGACGCATTTTTGGAATGAAAAATGTGTTTGAAACCTAAATATATGTAAAATAATTTCAAAACATGATTTGCTACAGAAAACGACTGTGGGAGACTGGCACTGAGACTGAAATGAGTTTTGCAGCAAGATTCTCGATCATACCTGTAACATTTGAGTTGATTACTTGTAAAGTATTCGCATTATTAAAGTTGTAGTACTTGGTGGTCACAATATTTGCAACCCCACTATATATTATACATGTACATTTATATACCTACTTGACTCTGGTAACTCTTCGTGCAGCAATACACACCAAATACACAGGAATACAAAGCGCTCTGCAGCTCTGCAGATAAGACGTGCTTTGTGAGCTGACGACCTGATTAGAATTTTTAATTTTAATTGCATTCCCGTACAACTGCTCTATCTTGATTCTTAAGAACAATAGTCTCACATACTATTAGAGTAGGCACATAGAAGAAAATGATAGCAATTCAAAGGAAAAGTTGTAGGTTATTCATTAATGCGCTATGATATCTTTCAACTTGTGTGACTGATCTGTTGAACTGATACAGAATTTGTTACAGAGACTTGTAGAAAAACTTTATGATTAAGACATACCAGTATTTTGCTAATAAAGTTTTTACCGTACACCACACGTAAGTACATTACAAATACAATGACTGCTTCACTGTACAGTAAAGTAAGTGTGACACGATATGCTAATATTCCATGAAGATCGCTACACCACACCACACCACTCCAATTCAACAAATCAAACAAATCTTGTTTTAAATAACTCTGTCTTATTACTTTGCACACATACTTAGGTATGCATGCTACGCAAAAACTACAAAACAGACGACGAGCCAATAAACAATGACTATACTTGCACATTGCCATGAAATGAATCTAACATGTTCAGCACTTTACTTTACACCTTTGGTATAGGCACTTGTAGTAAGTAGGTACCTACCTAATATTGAATTGTACTTAAAAAATGCTTTTATTAACGCAATTTTATTCACCTTATATGAATGTGTTGTACCCACACACAATGAAAGAACCCCAACTTTATTTATTATTTACAACTGCAATATAAAAATGATAGAAATAAAATCTTGTATTGCTCCTGTAGGGCTTTTATGGTGTAATGAGACACTCAACTCGGTTTGATTTGGATTTCAAACGGTGGATGAAAATGATATATTTTTGTAATCAAAGTATCTAATACTTGTAAAATTTACTGCCATGATGTTTGTGTGAGAGTAAATTACACTTGATTTTCATTAAAAAATATTTTTACGTCTAAGCCTTGTGTTAACTCCCATCATCAATGAAATCATCATGTTTCATGACTAATGTGGTTGATTTTTTGTGGGAGTGATCATCAGTGCAAGTATTTAACAGACAAAATGCATCTCTCTGAAAAATTATTGGTTTACTACACGATATACTCTCATATAACTGCCATGTTAATAATCAATTTTGCAGCATTGCAGATTGTAAAGTCGTTGTTGCATACAGAGAAACACATTATGTACCTACATACTTGTACCTAATACCTGTGTAAGTAAGTACATACGTATATTTGCAAAAAGTTGTATGTCTTCTGGACTTGTTGGTTTATTACTTATGCACCTGTAATAAAAGCCAAGAGCTTGTACACAACATGAACTCAGCCACACAGTAATCAAGACAGCGCATTGCCAATTTACAAAATGGTTCAGCTCCAGGCATCTTTATATACTTTCTTTTGCCTCCCAGAGAAAAAAATGCAATTAAAACATGACAAACGATCTGTGTACAGTGTACGACCAAAAGAGCCAGTAAAATATTGTGTGCATACCTAATTCGCTACCAACCAACATATCATTAGCAATATACTCACATGCATATATTTTATAATATGTATTATTATTCTCTGTGTGTACGTATTGGCTATATATTGCTTTGCATAAAATTTTGCATGGAAATTCGGTCAGAGCAGTTGACCAAGTCTGAAATGAAGCCAAAATTACAAAGATGTGTACACAGATAGGTTGCTGTGTAGAATCTGTTGAATTTCTCGTTTTAATTCATCAGCTTTGTGCTCACAGTTAGTTGTACAGCGAGTTAATGCACAGATATTTATTCTACAGATTTAAATGAGAGAGAAAAGTTGAAGTGGAGCTTCTTATCTCTCGCAGCTTATTAATTTATCTCGGAGCAGAGTCACATCCAGTTTCATGCTCATTATTCTTAATTTATTCTGCGTTGCCTTTTATTTCAAAGGGGACTCTCTGTCTGCCTCGTATGTGTATAATATTATTTGACACAATAATAAGTAATAAGTACGTATTAAAAATGTATAATGCCCATGTGTAATATGTATAGTAGAATAGTATGTAATACGTATGCATGTTTTATTAGTTTAATATACTTCTCGTATATATACATGTATGTTTATTATATGTAAATGTGTGCAGTATTCATATACATGAATGAGATGAATGATTATCTGTACTATATAAATATGCAGAAATACAGGTAAGGAGCTTATTACATGTAAGTATATCTAAGTGACTCTCTGTACATGCTACAATTAAAATTCAAATGTAGTCCCATGCAAGCTGGTCTTAAAAGCAAGTGGTTTAATGTACGACTGCTTTAAAAGGTAGCCACACTCGTTTCGTATATTCATTAACCTCATTGCTATGATAATATTATTAATACGAACTAATAATCTGCTCTATAAATATGGATAAGAATTTGCTGCGCTCCAAGACAGAGTAAAAGAATTGTGTTTGAAACGTCCTTCCACAAGGCCAGTACAGAAGACAATTCTACATGTAAAGAGATGTACAAATCTCTATCATACAACTAACATCTGGCACTCGTTCGTGCATTTGCATTTTATTATACCACTGTATAAGATATGCTTTCTATACACTCAGAGAAATTATTTATACCGTAAAAAATTTATAGTGACACACATTTAATGGGTTGACTAAGGCAGCTTCTTCATACATGTATTTGTACATGTATCTATACAGATAATACACCTGTGGAGCATGTTTATGAAATTTATTGGTACTTGCTTGTAAATATATATATACCAATTACTATCATGTAACAAACATACGTATCTAAAGGTATTCTGCACTGAGTAACTTTTAAAGTGTATAGCTGTGTATGTTGGTTTATTGGTTGAAGATTTAAGAACACTTTTAATTTTTAATGTTCTCATCTTAACTTACATACATATATTTACCAAGGCACAAAAAACATATAGACATCTAGTATGAATACACCGGTAGGGAATAATGTGTAAATAAAATTTGTTAGTGACTGAAGGTGGACATACAGTAGAGTTAAAGTATTTGAATAATTTGAAGTTTGATTTGAGAGAGACACAGAGAGAGACAGAAAGAGAGAAGATGCCTGTTGTGTGTGATGTGATGTCATGACAAGGCAAGCTATTAACTTACTAAAAGCTATGATTTTTATGTACGGGATTTACGAGGCGATCGACTTGAATAGTAATCAGTCCGAAGGAATAATATAATGGACTGATGTGTAAGTGTGTGTTTCTGAGTGTGTGTGTGTGAGAGAGAAAGAGACTAGAAGTCAAGTCAAGATAGAGGAGCTGTGTGATGGGCGTTGTAGATTTTTCTATTGTTTAATTTTTGTGATAGACACGTTTGCATTTGATATTGATTGTCTGCAGCAAAGGGAACAGCAGCATCAGTAATAGTAGTAGTTGTACTTACTTTTTCGTTTTTTTCTTTATTAAGATTTCTTTGCAAGTCAAAGCAAAGCCAAGCAAGTCAAGTAAAGAAGCAAAGGATTATCATCGTTGTTTGTATGTATATAAGTAGTGTGCATAAAATAAAGTATGCAGATGGGATGTTTAAGCATTGCGAAAGAATCTCTGTGCTGATATTAGCTTGCCCCTTTACATATCAAAGCAAGATTCACTCTCTCTTTCTTTCTGTTAGCAGTTAAGCTGTCTGTATGTGTTTCTGCTGTTTTCTCGCCGTGGGAACTAACTGGCAAGTATTGCAAACATTTTTCATCCGACCAGAAGACATTTACAACTCTCGGCAGCATATATTTTATAAGTACAGCTGCATTGTGTATACTGGTAAGTATATACCATAGTAGCTACGTCAAAGTAAAAAATGAACCAGTTATCCAAATTATTTTTAAATTGTTGAATCCTCCAAGTGTTAATGACTGGATGGAAAGATTTAATGGAGTTTTTGCGTGTATTTGCCAGAAGGAGAAAATACAAACTAAACTACCTGGACACAACATCTTCTTGTTATTAAATCAAAAAATGCCCATGGGAGTGGTTAATAAAAGTAGTAAAACATATGGCTGTTGAATAACTAAACTACTATGTATGTGTGTCTAGTGTCTAGTAGTACAACTTTAGCACAAATGTATAAAAATTCCATTTGGGTAAAGTAAAATTGGCAAAAGGTCGTGAAATACTTGTCCGAGTGTCGGTTACCTTATAAATTTATAAAACACTATACCAATAAAGTAGGTATGTAAATGTTAGGGGCGATGTAATTGTAATATACTTCAAAAATGTCACAGGTTACAGAGATACCTTCGTTTTGTATACACTACATGATGTTTGTCTGTGTTAAATGTATACTAATAAACGTATAATAATATGTGCTACAGGTATATAATAATCAGAAGGATAGATAGGTAAAGCCAGTGTGGTAAGGTAATGTGGTTTGATTTTTAATGCTGTACAAATGTGCATTTGGGTTTCCTTCCTGGCTGATGTATTTATTATGCGAGTGAATAAAGGGCAGAAGCACCAGCGGTTTAGTTAATAGATGATGTTGCATATAGAAAATACATAGGAGGCAGGTAGACAGATTAACTTTACCTTTAGTATTGTAGTTAGTTACCTTTACGTTTTACCTGCATGCAGCATGCATGCGTGCATTGTTTTATTTTTCTAACTACAAAGGGAAAATTACAATTTACATGGCAAATCAAGAGAAAAAAGAGAGCAGGTCTTTTCTTGCCGGCTGGTGGATGGATGGACTCTCTGATTTTCTTTCGATGCTCTTCGACCATCTGTTCTGCTGTTCTTGCTCATTTTTTGGCCAGGTTTATTTTATTCTTCTACATATCCATGTAGACAGTCATGTAACAATGTATGTACATTGTTCATCGAACCAAAAGTTGAGATAGACAAGTTGCCAACCTGCCATGGGAGTTGAACCGCTTTTTGTCTAAATTGTGTCGTTTTCTTTAACTACCTTTGTAAGTAGATTGAGTCTCGTTTGTATAAAGGTACCTCACTTCATTTGACGCTAATAAATGCATTGAACATTGCCCAGCTATATTTATATGTAGGTACATAGCATTATGTGATACTTACTACTCATTTCTATTAACGATTGCAAAAAGATGGAATAATCCAGCTATTTAGCGTAATCTTCTATTCCTTACATCAATCTCTGAACAAGTGTAGTTAGTAATAGATAGTATGTGTATATATCTTGTAATTACGTTTATCGTAGTATTTTTATTCTTTCAGAACTTTAATCTCTTAGATTGTAGTTCATAATAAGAGAAGTAGCGATATCGCTATATACATTTTTATCATTGGACTGCATAAAAATTCGTACTTGAGATGCTTAACATTCACTTTTATTCATAGCATCCATACTTAATAGCAGCAGTAGTTCAAACCACTCCTCATTGACTAAAATATTTTATTCACAATAAAATACATACTAAAACAAAAAATACGATCAAACCATTGCAGACGAATATATACGAAAGTATCTGAAATTCACTATGCCAGTACATTTATTAATTTATCTTTTCCCAGTATGCCTTGTGGAATTTATGCCAAAAATCGTAAAATACATCTGGGTACTGCCGTGCAGTAGCGGATGTATCAAGGTCAAATATTTAGAAGGGGCTAGATCAAAACATAATTCATAGTCGTTGCCAGGAGTAGCTTTCGAGGGGGCGCAATCAAAGCATAAGGCAATCATACTTCAATAATCGCGTGTAGCTCGACAAAATTGAGCAATTTTGGGTTAATCATTGGAATGGAATGGAATAAAAATCAGTGGAAAATGTACAAAATTTGTGTGTAGCAAAAAAAATCGCATTTTTTGTACAGTTAAAAATTCAAGGGGGTTCATTCAGCCCCATAACTGCCCTCTAAATATATGCATGTACCTACTAAATAGGTATACAGATACACAGACATACAGATATTTTGGTTAATTATAAGTATCATGAAATTACGAAGATATTGTAAGCATAATATTTATTATGCTTAGGGCATGTTCTAAAATCATGCTCTAAGGCTGCCAGTCATTTTCATGGGTTTGTTTCTCTTCCTTCATGAAGAGAAACAATCCAATAAAAATATAAAATATATTTACATATACAAGTTTACACTTACTTGCTTGTGTGACAAGCAAAGATCCGGAAACACCGTCACCGTCATCATATTATTTGTATCATAACATATATATTCCCCATACAAATATAAATATATAAATATTCCCGTTACCAACATTTTGCCACTTTTAAACCGATAAATCTGTTTTTATTTCGTAATACATTAAATTAAAATCGTGAATATTTTTGCTTGACTTGTTGATGACATTTGTAATATTTATTTTCTATTATTAAATTTGTATAAGGATTAGTAAATAGAAATTTGATCTTTGCTATTTTGATTTTGGACTACAATTTATCATGTTAAAACATCGACTTTTTTTATTGGAATATACCTTAATTTACTACGATACTACCTCCTAAGGGACTATACCTACTTAAGTATGTTTATTTGACATAAGACCTGATTGGTTACTGTCGCATGTCGTAATTTTTACCATTACTCTTATATAATAATATAATTTTAACACAAGAATTATTACTGTTAGTATTTCAAATTATCTAAGCTTGTATATAAGGTAGAAATGCCATGGATTTTGTATGTGGGTATTAGAATTATTAGAAACACTCGTAAACTTGCATTTACATAGAGAATGACGTGTAAAATACATAATAGAATGTGAGCGTTGGATTTTTGGATTGGGTTGCATTGGAGAAGTTGAAAATCAACAGTTGCCGTCGTTGACGTGATCCTGATCGTGATAGGAGGCATTTATCTTTCCCTATTTTTATATTGAAGCAGCAGCTACTTAAACCAAAGGCTGAGAAACGTTTAAATGGATGGTCAAGTCAACTTCTTCGTTCCTTCCTTCCTTTTGGTCTCGTCTATGGTTTGATTTTAGTTAGCACAGTTAATAGCTATACGTGGTTAAAGAACAACCCAACAAAAATACAACTTACAAAAACAACTTCAACTACCACCATGCACCACAGCCAGGCGTACTCCTATGGTAAACTTATATACATATACACATACATACATACATATACATACATGTATTTCACCATTATCAAACATATACTATTACTGATATCGTATAAGCACAGATTCAACTATTAAGGTACACATCTTCCCTTCTTGTACTTGTATGTTGACTATTCGTTATGTAAGACCACAATATAACAACGAAATTCGTCCCTGGAGGGAATTTTACAAAGCTATGCTTCTCATTCGCTTTCTGTAGTGTGTTGTGCGCGTATACATCAGTATACTAATTTTCCTTAGGGTCATTTCCAACTGAAATCAAAAGGAGCCTGTATAGTATTTAAGAACTTGTGATGATTTTGAGACGAGAAACTATACCTAACTATCTAAGAAATATTCCATTTCAATTTTTCAACTATTCTTTAGGTTTAATCATGTTACTATTTTATTAGATTAATTTTTTAGATGTTTGAATCTGATTCTTCAAAGTCCATAATTTGCTTTTACAATAACGAATGTATTTCAGGAAATGTTTTACAAGAATGTTTATCAAATGTTCGTTCTATTGTTAACAGCACGAATAATTTCAATTATGTATCCTCATTATAACAAATGGTTATTCCATGATTCTTTTCAAGCATTTGATTAATAAATGAAAGAAAAGTTTTGCGTATATAGGAAGAATTGAAAAGAAAGGACAATAAACTGCAAAGTTGTGTTTTGTTAAATAATGAATTACTAGCGAGTTTACCTACACCGATAATATATGAGATTGTATTGAAAGAGCAGTAAGTTAACAAACTGCTACTTAAACATTATTAAGAGAGCTGAGTTGAGTGTTTACTAACTTAAGTACAGAAAAACAATAGTTGAACACACAAATTAGAATTCTTAAAGAGCCGAAGAATTTCTTAAGTTGATATAAGTAGGTAGCAGGTGGTTGTATATTATAAGAAATGAGACAAAAGTATTTGTATTTGTGATACGATATGCCTGCATGCTGGTGGTATTGGATATTGCATTGTTTTGTGTAGTAGCATGGTGTGGTGTGGTGTAAAGTAATAAGTAAATGGTTGTTGTAAAAGAGGAGCCAAGTAAGTAGTAGCTGTGTTAATATTAAATAAAGGCAGAGACGAGAGATCTATCTCTGGCTAACCACAAAGCACACACAACACAGGATAATAAGACATAATACACTTTAGAGATATAAAATAAAGCTTCGCATCATCATCATCATCATCATCATCACTGGTAATTTTATGAGCGAGTTCCAACAGGGAAAATAATTGCAACGAGTGTAATATAATACAAGTTTAATATGAAACTGCTTCTACGCGTTGAGCATCGCTAATTTATTCCCCAAAGAGTTATGAGACGATGTGGTGCAAGTGGAAGAAAAAGAAAAAGTCGAAAATAAAAGACTCGCTGCTACTCAAACTCACAAAGCAATCAGTTTCCTTCGTTCGTAGTGCATCATTTCTCCATCTTTGTACGTACCAGAACATAATATTAATATTGCATAGAAAAAACACAGTAGACTTGCTTTGGCTTTATTTGACATGACTTTATCACTCACTCTATCTATCTATATGCTTGCAGAATATTATGACAGTGACCTTTGGGCTTTCTGCAACGACTTCGTGAAAGTTTTTAGCGTGTAGATATCAGGTGTACAGTATGTTGTAGTAAGAGTAATGTTTAATGTATAGTATTGTACTGCACTGTGCATATACACGTAGAACAGACTTGCATTGAATGATGATGACCAGTATACCTATATACCTTTAATATAGACCGACTGCTGGCTGTACGTGTGTGCATTTGTATTTTTAAGTAAGTACAGATCACTTTAAGGTAGTGAGACTGTCTGCTGTGCTTTGTGGATATAGTTAATTGCTTGGCTTTCCATTTCATGTTAATTCAAAATTCTACAAAAATCTGCGTGACCAACACTGTGCAACCATTCCAGAGAGAAAAGAACCTTTTCGAATAATTTTATTACAATAAACTTGTCTTGCCCAATTAGGCAAAGTGGTGGAACTTGATGGGAATACTAAAATATTATTATCATTCCGCTTTTCAAGTTTCCTTGCTATTAATTTATCACATTTCGTACGCATAATAAATGATTTTTTTCATACACTAGGTATTTACGAAATAACTTAATTTTTTATAATCGTAATACCTAAATAATTTTTTGTAAGTTTTTAAATCTTTGCTTTCTACAAATAATTAGGTAATTTAATCTTTGATCTTAATAATTAGGTAATGTAATCTTAATCTTTGAAATGAAGCCTTAAATTGAAAGCTTCATAGGTATGCAAATTCCAAGATTCAGGCCAAAGAATTACATCTAAAATTGTATTTCTGGTGTTTTCACTCACAATTCGCTAACAAAGATGTTAAATATTTGAATCTATAGGTATGTGTAAGTTCTGATCTGACAGTTTGATTCAATTCATAATAGCTCTGTACCTTTAGCACTAAAATTTTCTAGTCAAATTTCTCAGTAAATTGAGAATTGTGAAGATGAGCAAACATGAGAGACAAACATTACAACACGAAGTAGTCATTAAGTTACTTAACTAGGTATGAGGTTTGTTGAAATACGAAGCTACGTGTGTATACATCCGCATCGTTGATCGTGTACTAATGGATAATTTAAGTACAATATGAGTATAAGCGTTGTTTCCTTCAAAGCGCCTTCTTCTTGACTCATTATTACAAAACTTTTAAGTTCACATTTAAGTTCACATTTCCTTTACTCTGCACTTTATCATCCCCTCGTCCATTACTAGTATACCATACCTGATACCTGTGTGTTGTAGTACTATTCTGTAATGCAGACCAAAGTGATATTCTATAATTCTAGAATTTAACACAATTTTCCTCAAAAGGTCCTTCTTCTCGTCTCCCGCACGTCTGTGTTAATGTAACTATGCAATCCTCTGTACCTTCTTACTTACATTTCACATTACCTTACCTGCTCAACTCGTACAGCTACACACAATCTTCATCACACTTATTTCCACTCAAAAGAGCATTTTGTATGTATAAATTGTCTACCCTATTATTTTCACTATTTCCATTCCTCAACCAAACCATAACCATTAGAACCTCCTTTAAAGTTTCTGCTCTATTCCCTGTCTCCTTATGGTGTGTTGAAAACTATTGAAGTTATTGCTCAACTTCTGTTTTACATCCAAATACTCTCAACTTCATAACTTATTGTCAGTGCTTATCTATAATATCTTATTATTATCTATATATTATCTGTATTTGGCAATAAATTTCTCTAAC
>JAQFYB010003963.1:0-17641 GCA_034694085.1 Pogonognathellus longicornis | reverse complement strand
GCTTTGCCATTATTACGAAAAGTTATTATCAAGAAAGACTGACAAGACTTGAGACAGATCAGAGGGAAGTCGAAATTTTTGTGGTGATTATATGCCATTTCATTTTAGCCCATCCATCAATATAGATGTATTTCACTGTTCTTTATTTGCCGTAAAATTTCACCAATCATTCTGACTGACTCATTAGTGTATTATACATAATTATTTATATAGCTATACAAAAAGTTTGTGTAGGTGAATCAGCTCCGATTTTTGAAACCGAAACCTAATCAGCATGAACCGAACCCAAAATATCTCAAAAATCAAGAACCAAAACCTAAAAACCGTTCGAATTCGGTTTTTACGTCTCTAGTATGTATTTATCCCATCGATGAATGATACTTTAATGCTATTAAATCACACATTTTTTAGATCCTATGCACTGTTTGAAACTACTATGGGGAACAAAATGTGCAACGTGAACATACGGAGGCTAGAAAACATTTGCTTTGATTTTTTATTTATTGGTCAATTAACAATTTCCTCATATGAGGTAGTTACACTGTTAATATAGCATTACAATAGTCTTACTTCACAAAATATTCAATCAGGGTAAGCGTGTTCAAAATTAATTTCGAAACAGTTTGTATAAGTTGCTGTAATTATATACCTCTAGGTAATAATTATTCTATCACACACAGGTATATAGTTGGTAGACTTCCAAAACATTTGTCAAAATTTAACTTTTAATATATAGTAGGATGTTTTTTAATTATTGAAATAAAATTTGTAATCTTAAGTATTTGTACTTCCAGTAAATGTAATTGTCAAAAAGCTTGTTGCAGTTGACTAATCAACCTACCTAATCCGAAGTATTACTGTATACATAATATTATATTTCTATGCATAAATAAATATTTCCATTAATCGTGTATTTTGTTTAGAGAATACCATGATGGAGTGGAGATCACAAAACTGTCTAAACCAACGCAGGATTATTTGAAACTATTATTTCATAATGGTAAAAATAATATCCAATTAATTAAGCCGTACCAAACCGTCAACAGGAATGGCTTACAAGTAAATCCAACTAAAATAATATTAATTTTTTTTATGGATTTAGGCAAACTGAAAAGAAGAGACAGTATAGAAAAAACCAATTCCATTCACATTGATGTCATTAAAACCGAAATTAAACCCGAAAATAAAATTTTCTCAACAGAAACAAAGGCAAAAGTTATTGGCACTGATTCCGTTAAAATTGAAATTAAACCAGAAAATAAAATTACCCTAACAGGAACAAAACCAAATAAAGTTGATATTGATACCGCTAAAGCCGAAATTAAACCCGAAAATAAATTTTTCCTGACAGAAATAAAGACAAAAACCATTGACATTGATTGCGTTGAAATTGAAATTAAAACCGAAAATAAAGTTTCTTTAACAAATCAAGCTCATGCACACAAACCCCATCAATTAAAAATTGAAGGTAAATATGAAATAATTCGATTGAAAAATCAGAAAATGCAACAATTAGCTGGGATGAAAGAAAGAAAATACGTTTGTTCGATTTGTGCAAAGAGGTTTCCACACCCAAAGAAACTTAAAGTGCATTTAAGAGTCCACACAGGAGAAAGACCTTACAAATGCACAATATGTCCCAAATCATTTTCACAAGGCGGGAACTTCAGAAAACATTTAAAAATGCATAGCACTAAAGCCTTCAGCTGTTCTATTTGCAAGAAGCGCTACACAGAAGATGCATTACTACAAGCCCACATGCGAACTCACACTGACAGAAATCCTTACATTTGCACATTGTGTAAGAAAGCATTTAAATCGCATGGCAGCTTAACCAGGCACAATAAAATACACAGTGACGACCGTCCTTATAAATGTTCCATTTGTCCAAAATCATTCAAAACAATTGGCGACCGCGGGAAACACGAATTTCTTCACTCTGGACTCAAACCTTTCAAATGCTCAACTTGCGGGCAGTTTTTTAGTCGCAATGGTGTTCTAAAAATTCACACGAGAACCCACACTGGAGAAAAACCTTTAAGGTGTGCTTATTGTGACAAAGTTTACTCCGGATAGGGAGGTTTAGAAACACATATAATGCCATATACTAAAGAATTATACCTTTCAAATGTAAATTGTGTTCCGAACGTTTTAAAAGCAAAAAAGAATTGTTTTTACATAAAATGGCACATACTGAAGAAAAACCATACACATGTAATTTTTGCAGGAAACAATTTTCACAGCTATCGAATTTAAATTCGCACATTCGCGCTCACACCGGAGAAACTCCTTTCCAATGTAAAGATTGTCCTAAAGCATTTAAAAAGAAGTGGATACTTGCAAGTTATCGGCGGAGAAATTCTGGAGAAAAACGTTTCAAATGCAATTTCTGCGGAAACACATTGACAGATAAAGCAGGGCTAAGAATTCACACAATGACTCACACAATAGAAAAACCACATAAATGCCATTTCTGTGGCAAAACGTTTGCCGCTTTGGGTAATTTAAAAATCCACAAAAGAACTCACACTGGAGAAACTCCATACAAATGCACAATTTGTAAAAAGGCTTTTAGCAGAATTACTCACCTTCAAAGTCACCTTAGAATCCATACAGGCGACAAACCATACAAATGTGTTTATTGTGACCAACGTTTCTCACAGTCGGCTAATCTCAAAAGGCATAGCAGAACTCACAGAGGTGAAAAGCCATTTAAAGTTGTCCTAAATATTTTTCTTGTAGTGGAGATCGCAATAAACATAAACTGACTCACTTATATAAAGTTAAACTGTTTGGCTGTGCATTTTGAGATAAACGATTCGCCTATCAAGGTAATAGAAATACTCACCCTAAAACCCATGATAAGGCTGTTGAGATGAAATAAAGTAATTGTTCATCTATATTTTGAAATACCTAATACGGAAGTGTCTGCAATTTCCTATTAAAATAAAATAAAATATGTCTAATCAATATTTCTTTTATTGTACCACTTTTTTGTTGATGAACATCTGTAACGCACTAAGTAAGAACATCTACACGCTAAGACTACATTTTTGTTATGTGAAAAATCAGTTCTCACTTATTAAATTAGATATACCTTTTTTTGTTTTCCGGGGCATTAATTATGAAACTTTATGTATGATATTAGTTTATACTCGTGCTTATTATGTTTACCTATCTCGAATAATCTCGATGTAATTAATTCAAACATTTGGGTAGCTATTACTAAGTAATTATAATAAAACTTGAAATGTTTATGAGACAGTGTTGGGGTTTATTTGAATCATAATAAATTATATGTAATCTGTTACAGGTAGGCAGTAGTGGTTATAATTTTTTGTCCCTACAAAGTGGTTTGATAATTCTACTAATTTGACAGTCTAGTTCCTGACGAGCATGAAAAAGTCGGATTTTGATACCTCTAGCTCTACTAACAATAAGTATTTCCATAGAATATAATATCTTAAGCTATCCAAAGCGCATCTATATAGGTATGTCACCCAATTCGGCGTTACGGTCGATCGATAAATTAACAATGGTGCCCTTATCTCTTATCTTGGGTCACTGGCTTTCACGCAGTCGACATACATGCAGACCAAAAACGTTAATTTATCGTACACTGGTTAGATCAAATTAGAGATAAGAGAATATTCTTTAGTTGTTAGTGGTAGTGCAATTTTAATTTTCCGAAGAATAATTAAATTGAAAATGCAGTGAGCTATTTTTTTCTTTGAACATTTTGAATAGTAGTGCAGTAATATTTTAGTTTAAAGTGAGTGTTGCCTACTAGCTTGACTAAGCATTGTCAGTACTTGGATACTTCAGTGTCTTTAGAAGCTATCTTATTATTATTGAATTCTGTCTTATAAATCTGGTATTGACACTTTCAGTTAGTATTTTAATCCTTTCAGTACTTATAAATCAGTGACAGTTTTGTGTTTCCTTTCTACAATTCGACGATTTTTAAAGTTCCAGTAATCTCAAATATATACACCACCAGATTGAATTGAAAACTGCTGGAGTAACCAAAGGTAAATGACAAAGAAAGTTATTATTATCAGTTTATTATCGTTTATCTACATTCATTCCTCTTACTCATTGCATTATGAATGGAAAAGACGCACCGGTAATGAAATGTAATCAGAAAAGCTAACAGAATTTTTATGGCCAAAGATGAAATTACTAAAGTCGAAAGTAAAAGCAATGCTGCATTACAACCATGTGAGGCCCCATTTGATTAAAAATATCATAAACAGCGACAAACTGATTTTGAGGAAGTGTTGGGTTGTCGTATTTT
The DNA here is from genome assembly GCA_034694085.1 of Pogonognathellus longicornis. Lineage (NCBI taxonomy): Eukaryota > Metazoa > Arthropoda > Collembola > Entomobryomorpha > Tomoceridae > Pogonognathellus > Pogonognathellus longicornis. The sequence continues at coordinate 13,344 of JAQFYB010003963.1, read as the reverse complement.
ATGATTAAGAAATAAGTTGTCACATTTTTAAGATATTGGAAATCAACTTGTCTCTTTTTATGATTAGGATGACATTATTTTATATTGTCCATATTGATTTATATGTAATAACTGCCATAATTTAATACACATAGATATGAACTGAAAATTACGAATTCTATTTTAATTCACTTCTTAATATTTTGCTATTCTTTTTTATTTTGATAAAAATGTCCGGCAATAGTTGTTGCTTATATTTAGCTATAAAGTCAAAGTCAGTGTTTAACATTATGGTAAAACTGTAAATGCAAGACCCAGAAAATAAAATAACATGAAGCATGGCCGTAACTAGGGACATGATTACAGGACACCTGGCCCTTATTAAATTTATAAAATTGAGCCTTTATTATCAGGTCATTAAGCTATTAAATTCTATTTTAAAGTAGCCTCAGAGTTTCTTTGCTTTTCAACATTTTCATATTTCTTGTAAGGAATCGTGCAGTGTTTTATGTTACCAATGAAGGGGGCTAAGCCGATAATTTTGATAATATTTTAAATCTTTGATATACAAATGATACGCATCAAACTATCATTTACTACTAAAATATAAATAATCATAAGTCATAAATGGTGCAGGTTCATTGGCTCCAACTCTTAATAGTATATATTTTATTTGCTTTGATAGCCCTTACTCAATGCATGTATAACTCATTTAAAAAATATAACTACCAAGGTTTTTAGTTTTAAAAATGTTAAAATTAGGGAGAAGTATTTTTATATGTAGCCTTTTTCAAAAAAATACACCAGCTTTATAAAAATTGTTGTCGCACAAACGATGGGAAAAGCTTTTTGGGAATTCGAAGTAGGGACCACAACATTAGTATGCCAATCTGATTGTGCTGTGCATGGTCTCAAAAGTTTATTATTAATTGATTTATGTGTGTGATTTAGGAGGAATTATAACAATGAACCAGAGCCTTTTGGGTGAACAATTTCATGTTTCTGACGCGCAAGATGAATTTTTTGCATGGATTGAAAATATGAGATTTGAAGCAACCATTTCCAATTTTCAACCGAGTCAGCTAGAAACAAATCAGCAGGTAAATGTTAATAGTAATATTACGCAGCCAAACTAATATTATAAAAATCTATGTAAAATATATAATTCAGAGCAGGAAATCAAAAAATATAGGGTAGTATAGGTTATTATAATTTCAAGTTACTGCAAAAACAAAGGAATTTAGGGTTTTTTACTGTGCGGTTAATAAAAGTGTGAATAGATTAAATTTCTGGAATTTACATAAAATTGTAAATCAATTAGTTGAATTGCAGTATTGAGAAACATGATAACAAAAGTAGTGGCAATGACTGCAAAATTAAAAAATCTTTCCATTTAGAAAAATATTAGAGGTGCGACCGAACATGAACATATTGGGTTCGGCCCCTAATACCCAATAAGAATTTTAAGCAAATCTCGAACGGAACCCGAAAAGAAATTTGTTCAAGCCTAACCAAATGTGAATACAAAAAATGCTCGGTCTCAACTTAAACACCTAATTATTTATTTTTAATGAACCAGACTTCAGTTATTTTAGAACATGTAATATTATACTACCTATTCAAATTTTTCACATGTCGAGTGATGTGTATAAATGAGACATATGACAATACGATCTCCAACCGAACCAAACCAGAATTTTTTTCTGACCGAACGAACCAAACCCGTACATTATTTTCATACGCGTACCGAACCCTCACCGAACATAGAATTTGAGGGACCGTACCGAACTCGAACAAAAAAGCCTGTTTGGTCGCACTTCTACTGCAAATGTACTTTAACTACACACGTAAGTTATTGCAGGAATCAATTTTTGCTTGAAACATAAAAATAGTTTCAACATCAATGCCTCAAAAAAGTTGTGTAACGATTTCCCCAAAAAACTTTTGAAAACATACCTTCAAAAACTAAATATTAAAAGGACGACAAATAAATCAGCGAATGCGCTCAACGCACTACAGGCATTATGCTATTACTTGCTTTCACAGCATGTACTATATTATCTGGGTAACAATTTTGACTAATGAATTCTAAACCGCAATAACTTACAAAATTGGCAATTTCGGGTAATTCTGTCAACTGGATATGACTGGTGGGACATTAGAGTACCACATGGATTAAAAATTTGGGTGACCGTTGGAACCCCGTGAATCCCATGTATATTACTGCATGGATTTAATTCCGCTTTATATGCAATATTGCCTATAGTGCCATGATGCATCTTGGATTTTTAATGGGGCGGGGGGGAGGGGGGATTTTTATATCATTATGATGATAAAATAATTTCTAGTTTTTACTACATGGGCGGAATAGAGAAATCGATTTCAGGGAAAAAAAGTTATGCCGAAACTATTTAAAATAATAGATAATTTTAAACGTAAATATTAAGTATCAAAGTTCATTTCGTAGTATGTATAATTTGGAGAATTAAAAAAAAATCTATAAAAATAATTTGTAGAGAATTTCGTCCCAAGGAGATGCTACTTTTGAAATGAATACCTTTCCGAAATTTTTGGAATACTGCCAGAATAATAAGCATAAATTGAAGGCAACAAAAAACGCTCAGCCGGCCAGTGCCATACAAAAGAAATTGGGAAGGATGTATCATATCGATATGAACATATGGAAGAAAAACAATCAAAAATGCAGACATATGCATCCGTGGACGGGGTAAAAACTTAGATTTATGAAAAGCAAAAGTCATAGATAAGTTTAACTGCTGGTTTCGCGTCACAATTTCGTTTTGTTTTGCTAAATATGAAGATAAATGCAAAAATTTCTTTATGGAACGGTACGAAATGTACATTACAGTAAGTATTTCTCGTAATATTATTTGTAGTCATCAGTTTCTAATACTTCTATTTGTCTATATTAGTTATTGTTATGATTTATTCAATTTTCATTTCCTTGTTCAATAATAACTCATTAATAATTGTTTGTCTATTTACAGTACTCCATGAATCAATTCTACGTTTCGAGTACTCATAGTGTAAGTAAAATCATTGAGAAAAATCTGTATTTTTGTAAGATATTATCATGCGGGTTGAGATTTAGTTTTCAACTTAGTTCAATTTAAGTATATCAGTTCTCATTAATGTTACTAATTAATTAATTAATTAAACTAATTACTAATTACTAATTAATGTTAATTTTGCTGAAAAGAGAATTGCAAAATTTTACCTTGTTTAAAATATTTGTATATTTAAGTCTTTAATTGTTATTTACAATTATGTTTCCGTGGTCAAAAGACTGCTATTGTAAGTTTGAGCCTAATCCGTCCTGGTGTTCCATTTTTCATTAATTCATATGATAGGTAAATAAACGTCAGTAGTTACAAGTATTATATCTTGAAAATGTCACATATCACTAGTTGTTTTACATTTTATTTTTGGAAAACAACTTAGAAATTGCTTGATTTAGCAATCCCCAAATTCGAATACTTGCTACGCCCCTGCTCGGAAAAGAGCGCGTGTCATGTATGGCTCCACTCGTTTTCATACATAATGAAAATGGTAATTAGGACCACACCCATTACGGGAGAGTTACTCTCCCAGAGTGAATAATGAATAAGTGTATTAATTCTCGTTCTAATCTATTTGAAAAAAGCTATTTTCGTCTCAAAGAAATAAAAATGTACGCAATCGTTTCTAAATTAAATATTTGGTCCTCTAATGATTTCCCATTGCGGACGAATTAACTTTTTTGAGAAGCAGTTTTGTCATTAATTTTATTTTTATTCTACAGTTGGCTAACGAGTTGTTGACTAAAAACTAAAGAAATACTATTTGGAAAGACTGATTAAAAGCTTTAATGTAACTAAAAATGTACATCCTGATGTGGAATGTTAGCTAAGCGACGTTCATTACCAAGTTTGAATTAGAAAAAAATCACAGAATTTCTTTAATATAATTTTGCAACTACAAACCGAAATCATACTGTGTTATAATGTTCCTTAGGTAGTTACAATAATTATATTTTGAAATGACGCATCAAACGTACTTTTATATTTTATTTGCTGAAGAAATTTCGTACATTGCTTGACCGGCAACCCTCAAATATTTGAATTCCAGTTACGCGCCTGCTCGTAATTTCATACGTCGATTGTATAGAGAATTTATTATCAATATTTGCCGCATAATAGGTAGTTACCCAACTTCTTTTTATTGCTGCGCTGCTATTTGTTTTCAGAAGGCGATATAATTTCTCATATTGTTTCTTTGCTTTGAAATCGAAAATTGCATAATATACCATTCCATAGAATGGTGAGTCCAACGTCATTATTTTTACTCAAAGTTATAATAAAATGGAGTCAAGTAGTAGGTGCATCTCCTTTTATGTGGGACGATTCTGGAGTGAACGTATTTGGTATTTCCAACTCAAAAAGCAAAGGTTACTAAACAGTTTCAATATTCTTGGTATGAATATCTACAACATTTATCTCTTGGTTAGAGCAGTACACGCAAAGTGGATTGGAAACGAGGTAGGCTTCTCTCTATGTTGCCTTGTATTTTGTTTAGTCAGTTTGGTTACTCTTATTTCGACTGTAATTTTCCTGAATTCTGAAAAGTTTGCAACAACCTTCAGCAGTTACATCAAATGGAGTGTACAACTACGGAGTACGGTTTTTAAATCGACATGCTTTTATAATTGGCATTAAATATTTTAACGAATTAGAAAAATTGTTTCATTTTTGCATGTATTACATTTTTCTATAGAATTGTACGCATTAAGGAAGTTAGAACTGCCACAAAAATCAGAACTGTTAGTGGGCTTATCATATGCATCTCTACTTTTTGTACCCGTTTTGTTTTTGACTGTTTACCTTCTGTTCCCTGAGATGCCAGGACTCGAAGCACTGTTTTTTCTTCATTCAAGTCAACAGTCACTTTATAAATACATGGCATACTGCATTTTTATATTTGTGAGCTTACATGTCATGTACACATCCACGTGGGTCAATTTAGTTCTGTTATACACTTTTGTGGTCAGCTATAGATTTGTTCAAGGAGAAATAAGGTTTGACTTTATTAATTAACACTTTTACATTTAGATCAATTTAAAAGAAAAATAAAGGTTGTTATAAAAAATAAACAAAAAATATACAAATTTTGTGAATTTACACTTTTAGTTTGAACCGACCCAAGTACAAAACGAAGGACGAATTGCGAATGATTGAGAATATAAGAAAATGTCAACTATGTAGCGCAGTTGCTATAAATTTGTTTAATGAAATCCTTTCCATTCCCTTGTATTTTAGTAACTTCTTATTTAAACGCTCAACTTACCTCGCCAATTATTGTTGCATCAGAAAATATTTGGTTTTTGGTCCATACATGTCTGCATGTTTTGCACTGATTTCTATTTTCTATATGGCTCAGTGGTGTTATATATTATGGTTTTTGTCGGCGGTTTATCATTCGTCTTCAAGCACAATCAAATCCTGGAAACCAAGTCTTGAAGGCTCCCTGGAGAGGAAACGAGACTTGAAAATGATGTTTGTGTCTTATTATCCGCAAAAAATTTGTCTTGGACAGTTTTCTTTTGTTAAGAAGAAAAAGATTTTAATGTTTCTGCATTCTATCAGCAAAGGAACGGTAGAAATATTGTTGGTATTGTAATGTTTAGCGGTGTATTTAGTGGTGCTAGGGGCTGAAGTCTGCATCCAATTTTTGAAGTAGACACTTGATGACATTATGTTACTCTCGAAATACTAAAACAGGTCATAATATGCATTCAATCCCTTCCCTAAAATTTGTGACCAGGATGCATCCCGATCTAAGTATAGCCAAGATCTCCTATTACATTGATTGTTGCAATAAAATGCCTAATATATAATATTATTTAGGTATTGTCCCTTAATAAAAGTATGGAAAAATATATATTCATTCAACGAATCCATTTAATTGGATTACGCGTCTACACTTGACCGATGCATTAATGAATAAATAAATATTCAAACTAAAAATAAGAAATAAATTCTCGTTTTAATATGTTCGAAAAAAGTTCTTTTTGTCCAAAAAAAAGCCATTTCTACTACACAAAGTAAATAATTCGTCCGCCAATGATTTTCTATTGTAGATGAATTAATTTTTTTGAGAAGCATTTTTGGCATTCATTTTATTTCTTCTACAGGTAGCTAACGAGTGGTTAACTAAAAACTTAGGTAGTTACAATAATTAAATTTTGCAATGACGCATCAAACGTTCTTTAACATTTTATTTGCTGAAAAAATTTTCTACATTGCTTGACCGGCAACCATCAAATATTTTAATCCCAGCTATGCGCCTGTTCGTAATTTCATGCGTCAATTGTATAGAGAATTTATTATCAGTATTTGTCGCATAATAGGTAGTTACCCAACTTCTTTTTATTGCTGCGCTGCTATTTGTTTTCAGAAGGCGATATAATTTTGAAAGTTTCAATGGTACTGTAATTATTTTAAACGTTGTTGATAATGTTGGGAAATAAGGATACACATGTTTGTTCCAAGCCCAACAAGTGGGTTGTAATATTATTTTATCGAGTATCTGATAATTTGATTTACTGTAGTTTCAAATAATCAAACAATGGAAACTCCAATTGGGCCATTGGGCGTAGTAATCAAATTTCCGGTTTTAAATGTTTATTAATGGAAAAGGCAGCTCAGTACATAATAGTACCTACCCGTACCTACACAGGAATTATTTTAGTTGCGGTTTATTATTATATGCCTAGTGCTTAATCGTGCACCTTTTGCTAAATCCAACCTATTCTCAAATTAGTATAATTTAAATAATTACTAGTACATGCAGTGCTAGTTGTTATAAGGCGAAATGCTAGAGTAAATAAAAACGAACAAAAGCAGTTTTCTTTCATTGAAAAAATGTGGTAAAAATGTTATATGTATATTTATTAAATTCTCCAAGTACATTTTTGTAATTGAATTGTTTATTCAGTGAACTTTTCTAGTGCTTTCTGATTCAGAACACAAATATACACTCTAAATGTGTCAGTAAATATTTATTGAGGATACATCTGAATGCATAGTGCATAATATTCATGACGCTTCTTGACAATATTATTGTTATAGTTTTTAGTTATACAATAAATTACGCAATGATATTTTATGATGTATGTACTATACACCTAGGTACTTTAGTTTGTGCGTTATGAATTGGACAGACTCTGTCTGACACATGAAATTAGTCCAAGTATTTCTTCTTGTACTTTACCTGCAGCAAAAATTATTGTTATAGTATCAAATTAGTCACCCGTGCCATAAGGTAGTAAAACAAGAGGCAAGTTTGTTTTCCTATGATAAGAAATTAAAACAAGACGGAATTCATGTCTACGTAAAATGTCATGTCGCATAAACCAGTATTATTATATTATATTGCCTGCTTTGTTTAAATCTTAAACAGCGAATTCACAACTAGATTAAGGTCATCTTTACATACCTAAATTTACTTTAAAATAACTAGCTATATCAATAATCCTTTCATGTAGGTAACAGAAAAAATTTGACTGATCCGTTTTTTAAAATACTAATCTGGAAAAATAACAACTTTTTATAAATCGCTTTAGAAAGCATTAATAAAATAATAAGTTTAACAAACTTGAAAATATGTAACGTTTCTTAAAAATAAAAGCCTTAAGAGTGGATTATTATTAAATAATCGACTCTAAAATATTCTGGACTGTCCTTAATAATCACACAGGCTTACACTACACTATACTAAAAACTACGGTTATGTTATTATATAGCATATTCCTCCCGTGTGTGCATTCTGTGCATTGTATAACAATAGTGGATGGTAATAAACAGATTTGCTCATAATGCTGATATACATTTTTCTCGAACACTGAATTAGGATCAACAATTATTGCACTTACATGTACGCATTCATAAAATCATACACAATGTTGACACCACATTCAGAGACAAAATTGTAAATGCATGCCTAATAATTTCAAATGCCTTTAAAATATATTGATGAATTTTTTATAATAACTAAAATTAAATAAACGTGCTGTAAAATCCTTGCCAATAATTAGCACCTGATAGCTCTATCAAGTGTTTCTGTTTCATAGAGTTATACTGTTATACTGATTCCAATATTAGTAAAAACAAAATCACACAATTTAAATTCAATTTTCAGTCGGAATTTTTAACTGAAATACATTAAATCTATTCAATCACACCATCAATTTGGTTTAGCAAAATGAATGTACATTTTTGAATTTAGCCACCTTTTTTAGCCAAACACCTTTTTGCGTTGTTAGGTTTTTCACAATCACTTATTCGTAACTGAAGTATTTTTAATCAAACTATGAACCCTGGTGTTACGTGTTAGTTTTTTGATGAGTATATAAAGAGAGATTAATATAAATAGCGTTGCACGTGTTTGTATTAATTAAAAAAAGTTTTTCAGTCATTAACACCTGTACAACCATGCCTGAAAGTGCAATTAATTCAGCAGATATAATATCTCATGATGTGTTAGAGAAGGCTTTGGGACGTACAATAAATACTTACAAAATCATACTGTCGGGGACAACTATATAGTACCATGTACTCCATCGAAGTAGAATTCTCGAGAACGTCTGAGAATGGGACAGAGGGAAAAGAAATAGCTCAATTGATATCAAAATGTTACCCAGGAATTTCAGTAAGGCAAGTCTCTCTCAATGGAAATAATCAATGTATGGGAAGCAACCAGCTTTTTACACTGAGTAATTCGAATACATTAAGGAATTAAATGTGGAAGAAATCATTCACCCAGATTTTCCTCCGTTTGTTGGTGGGCATGCACCAAACTTTTAAAAAGTTATTAAAATGGTTCTTTCAATGCCACATACCTAATTTATGTTATTTTCAAATTAAAACCACAACTTTGCACAGTGAAACAGTAAAGTTTTTGATGTAAAATTTTAGCACTTGATATTATTGTCTAAAACGGCGACAAATCTCAGAGTCAATTTATACATTTCATTTATTTTTTATTAAGGACAAACATGCCTTCATTAATATTTTTAATTTCAATTATTATTGATTTAAATTCAAAACCAAGTATGTCTGGCAAATTGTATGACGTTTTTGACAATTACATTATAATGGTGGATATTCGCAAAACGTACGAATTCTAACTTAATTGCTGATCGTAGAAGAAGTGTAACGAAGAACCATTACACTCTTGATGGAATCAATAGCCACTGTCCGTGGCCTCAGTTGTGTTTATAAGAAAATGCACAACCTTTCCAAACACGTTGATCATTTTGCTTTCATTAATCCCGAATACTTGATCGGTTTCTCTACCCATTTCTTTAAGTCAAGTGCCCAAGCTGTTAGAAAATATTTTAGAGATTTGCAACATTCGTTTCGCAAACTAATGGGAAAATTCCAAAGATTATTATTAATTTCTTCGCATAAAACCCTCTGTTGAGGATGGTAAAAATTAATTATTTTATAAAATTGAAAAATTATTTTGGTAATTCATAAGATCGATAATTTGTATTAAATGAGGTAAATGGAGACTGAAAATTATTTCATTAAAATTTTAAACTGTCTTGGAAAGTTGGAGTTCTAGAAGAAGTTTGGACAAACAACATGATGTTCCGTTACAACAATTCCAGTATCAGTCATAAATTTGTATTCGCAATTGTGCTCCTAAGATTCGGATTTGGTCTATTTTATATACGACAGCATTGACTCCGAATTTCGGAAAAATAATTTGTATGCTACCCTGAATTTGTGCTTAAATAAATTCAATGACGTCTGTGAAAAATTTGGCACAGAACTAATACCGAACTTCACAGAGACATAATTCAAGCGAAGATTCCATCGTTCTAAAGTGTATGGTTACATTTGCGGTCTGATGTTGATTAACGCTTTGTTAATAGAGTCGTATCACTCTCCCACGATATGTAATGCTGATGAAATTATTTAATTTGACAATTTGACGCGGAATAAAATTACATGAAATTTAAGGGGAAAGTTAGATGATTTTTAAAATGTACCAAACTAAGTATGTGTAAACGTTAAACAATCGTCATTATTAATTAATTATTTATTTTATCTTATAGCGAAATTCACACTAGTAATTTAATTAGAGTAAATCACGTTCGTTGCATCTAATAATTATTTGGAAATATGCAACGGATATTGGCAAAAGTAAATGTCCATACACAAATGAAAGCGTCAACATGAAAGCATCAAGAATTTGTTAGTAGAAGGTAGTGAATGAATGAATAAATGAAGTAGAATTTTTGAGCAAATTCCTTGATATTCTAATTACAAATTGCATCGGGACTGTCAAATTACAATTTAATTACATTTGTAAATTATTGTCGGAAATTAGAAATTGCGTAATTCAATTACATAGTTATTATTATTGCAACTTTACACAAAGTTTTTTTTTCAGTTTCCTGGGTTTCCTTCAACTGCATACAAACATGCATTTATTTCTATTAGTTAAGGTCTACCTGCGTTGGTTATAACTATGTAAAATTATTGCAAAAATTGTATATTTTATGATATACTTCCGAAATTTGGTTACATCCGTTTGTAAATTTTGATTTAATATCGTTTGCAAAATAATTGTATTTTGACCTCCATAACTTGAGAAATGTAACGGGAATTTCAATTTTAAGACGATAGTAATTTAATAGTGAGTGAATTTGTACAACATTACTATCATGGATTATAATGAGAATGACATGTACACAAATAAATCATTTGACTACTTGAAAACGCAATTTTTATTATAATCACTAATACTATGTATCCTCATTGTTTATTTGAAACCGAAGAAATGTTCAGTTATTGGTAGTCCATTCCATTTATTAAGTTGCATTAAATATGAATGAGAATTTACGACAAATCAAAGGATGGGCCGCAAGTGACACGGAAGTCGCTATTATTGGGCAATTGTGCAGACCTGCTTCATTGTCATAAAAATAATAATAATAAATTGGACAGTCTCTGTCAATGAGATTAGATTAGCGTATGCGACATATTATGCTTTAAGTGCACTTAGCATTGTTGATTCTGCACTTGCTGGTGGCGACTGGAAGCATGAAGTTGTGTTTCTAGTTTATATGGCATATTTGTCAAAGTATAATATTAATTTTTGAGAAAATAATTTGATATGGCTGTGTCAATAATTAATTAGTAAAATTATGTACAATACGATTTATGGAAAGAAATATTGTTTACTTTAAAGTTTTATTTTAATCTCACAATGTACTACTAGGTATAACACACTGTCAATTGTAAAGTTTATTTACACTATAATACTATATACCAAAGCGCGTATATATAGGTATATGACTGAAATCGACGTTACGGTCGATCGCAAATTAACAATGGGTGCCCTTATCTCTTATCTTGGGTCACTGGCTTTCATGCGGTGGAGGTACATGCAGATGAGCAAAAACGTTAATCTGTCGTAAACTGGTTAGATCAAATTAGAGATAACAGATTATTCTTTCGTTGCTAGTGCCATTTTAATTTTTCAACGATTAATTAAACCTAAAATTCATTGAGGTGTCTTTTTTCATGGAATAGTTTTAATAGTTTTAAGAAATCACGTTGTCGCATCTTTAAGATATTGCAAATCCACTTGTCGCTTTTTATGATTAACATGCCATTATTTATATATTGTGCATATTGATTTATATGTAATTGCAATAATTTAATACACATAGATTTGAGCTGAAAATTGCCAATTCTATTTTAATTCACTTTTTAATATTTTGCTATTCATTTTTATTATGATAAAAATATCTGGCAATAGTTGCGGTTTATATTTAGCTATAACGTACATGCTAAAACTATGACATTTGTATGGTACATCTATGGCATATATAATAGAAGATAGTATTCAGTGCGATCCATACTTGATTCATCCTTATTGGCCAAAGCGTTTCACAATTCCAAATTCTTAAAAGCTACATTTTCACACAATGAGATATTCACTATGTTTTTAATATGAAATAGTACTATATAGGCATTGCATAAATGTAACTATTATAGTACCTCCAACATATGGCTGGTTAATAACCATCGGATTTTTCTCAGGTTTTTCGTATGCTTTACTAGGGTTGTCCTAACCACTAAAATATTTTAATTATTAAAGTAATTTAGCATGAACTCTACTTAATAACATTAAGAATCACGAACTAGCTCTCGCCTCGTTACTACCTCTAGTTCCTATATATTCCTAAATAACACTAAGTTTATGAAAATCAGTATCTCTTGAGCCAGACAAAGTTCTGATTTGAGATAAATATCAATCGAAAGATGAAGTTCTAGAGATCATTTTCGTAAATGGACTGTATATCTTTTATGATTTTATGGGGTCGGTTTAAGTTTCATAAAACATGGTCTTTCACCGTCTTAAAACCAAAGTCAATTTTGCTTTGAACTGACGTAGTTAATGAACCCAACAGAATTGTGAGTTTCAATAAATATCATCCGAAAGGGAAAATTTCAACGTTCATTTTCATGAATAGGTTGCCTAACTTTGAAAATTGAATGTATAGGGTGAAATAATTAACTATGTAAAATGGGTCGGTAGCATGTTGCTTTACTGAATGCTCAAAAGAAACAAAACATGAAATCCGTCTATTTTTCTTGGAAAACATTAAATTCCCATTACATTAGCAAAGATGCGCAACCCATATATGAATGTGAGCGTTGAAATCTGCTCTTTCGATTAATATTTATCGCAATTCCTAATTTGGTGTGGAGCAAGAACTAAAATATTACTATAACTATCATCGCAACTTATAAATCTGCTGTGTTCGGGAGATATAGATTTTCAAAAACCTAGTGTTGCTTAGGAAACACCTTGCACCATTTTTCTGAACACCGGTTCGCTTCCGGTTTACATTGAATGGTCGTGGTTAAGGTTCGGATCATAAATTTTATTTAAATTGGCGGTTCGGTTCCGATAAAAAATAAATGGCTCCGGTTCGGTCCGGTTCATGAAACTCTTAAAATCTTTCATCTCTAATAAATACAAATTGTTACCTTTTACATTGAATTACTCTTTGCGAACTAATACCTATTATATATATCACAACGTATAGTGTATCATTAGTTCATGAAAACCTTATCGCCTTATTCGAAAAGTAATTACCAACCTAACTTATAATATTAAAATTATCAAGTGATCGTATAAGCAAAATATAGTTTTCAAGAGCAAATATATATTATACGTAAGTGAACAAATACTTTGATAATGCAACCAGGGCCGTAACTAGGATTTGTGTATGGGGGGTGCTAGATATAACACAAGGTTTTAGTAAAATTACGCAAGTTAAAA
>JAQFYB010003962.1:0-17652 GCA_034694085.1 Pogonognathellus longicornis | reverse complement strand
ATCGCGAGCTGTGGTGTACTCGAGCTGTAAAATCTGCGAGCTGTGATGTGCACCGAGCTGTGATGTACGGTCACCGAGTCAGATACTTGAACGGTTTGCTTTAAAACCAAACTATAGAATCATTTTGCACTAATGATAGCTGCGTGTATTTTTTTAGAAATTCAGAATGGTAAATTGATTGATATATTAAAATGATTGCTATATATTGATTGTATAGATGTCTGTATTAAACTTACACAATAAAATAATATAGGACATTTATGATTTAACGATCTAGTAGTTTTAAACGTTTACACATACATATACATACAAGTATTACATTAGAACTTTGAATAGAAACGGGACAGGCGAATGCCAAATTTTGGGAAAGCAGACTTCTCAACGCTGCAAAAGCAAACCTTCTAAATATAATTTTTCTCCATACCCTTCGTTTTTAATTGAGGCCCCTTTCTAATCAAGATTTTATAGCATCTTAAAACTTTCACTCTAACTCGGTGACGTAATCTGGGCCCCACCCATTTCAGAATCAAAATTTCAGAATACGCCACTGTTAGAGCATTTCATTTTCCAGTAATTTCCCATTTCAACAGTTTGCTCTTGTCTTATATAACGTTTTCAATTTCAGTCATTTACAATTAATAAATAAAATCGAACAAAATAAATAAAACCCCGTCAAAAATGAACACTATACAATATATGTTTTAAGTTTGCCAATCCCGAAACCAAATCCTGACTACGTATATGATAATATTATGCAACACTAAGCGTGTGATAAAGCAAATTTACATCTCCCCTTAATATAATAATTTAATATAATACTAATATAAAGCCATTCATTCAAAATTCAATCTCTCTGCTACGCCGGCTATGCTATACTAGATCCAAAATAAGCTATTTTGAGTTTAACTGCAGTAAGATTGAGTTGTTGTGTTGATACTAGCATAATTCACTGAGGCAAGAATAAATGAGAGGTACCCGATTATTTCCCCCGAATCGAAATGTCCGAGCGAAACCCCCGCTACGATTTTAGACAATTCTTACAAGTCCTATCGTTTTCCCCATTACCATTTTCTCTGCATCATTTGCATGCGTCAATGTACTTACAGCTCCATACATTAGTGTACGAGATGTCGAGACTGTCGCATGTCGTATGTCGAGACTACCTACGTAGGTACATGGGATAAGCCTCCTCAATTCCCTGTAGAAATGTGTAACGTTCATGACCGAACCAATTATGACCTACCACGTACTACAAATGCAGCGGAAGGTTTTCATAATTCTTTGAAATGCATATTTCGGTCATATCACCCCATCCTGTACTACTGATGCAGCTATGCACTCCGCGTACGAATGTACTACATTTTATACTTTTTCTGCAGACATTAAATAAATAAATATGAACTTTTGTTAACATTAAAAACGCACCGGGGGTTTCGATACTTCATCTCATATTTCATACGGGGAATTCGACACATGCTGCACCGGGGGTTTCGATTCGGGGGAAATAATATCCATCCAAATGAGATTTTTATCAAAAATCCCGTAGAATTAGGAATACTATTTGATACAGCGTTCGCAATTCTATATATGATATTTCATATAAATGGGCAAGCGGATAGCGTTGTATTGTATTGTATTTATTAAGTGCCAAGTAAATAACATAGGTTTTCTTCCTCACAGACACTCTACATCACTACATTAAAAAATCAAATTAATTATTAATATAGCATAGTCAGTCGTGTCCGACTGATAGTTGCGTTAGCATATAAGTCAAAATAATTATAATTGATAATATAAAATTGCGGTTTAAGTGTACGTTTAAGTCATATTACAAAAAAATGTAGCATCCCTTATTCTTTAAACATTGTCCTATTATTATATCACATAGATCTATATATTTTAATATGAAGTGTTCACGAATACATTTCTCAAATTGTGATAAGCATTTACTTTCTTTAATGTGTAGTGGTAGTGAATTCCATAACATTATTGAGCGATACCTAAAAGAAGATCTCGCAAAGCCTGTGTTTAACTTTGGAGTTTGGAAATTGAGTTTACTTCTAAGGTCACGAGAAGTTTCACTTGACACATATTCTTTCTCAATGCACATATTAGGGTTGATATTTAATATAGCATATTTATATACATATTGCAGAGCGTATATATCCCTTCGTTCACTAAAAAGTAAAATACCTTGATTTTCTAAAGCAGTATGAATTAAATCAGGATTTCTAAGCTCTTTGATATACAGGCATTTCCCCAAATCGGCAAGCAATAGGCTAAAACAGTTTTTAACTGTAACTTTTACAGTTTAAACAGTAGTTAACTACTATTATTGATAATTCTTCAAAACTAGTCGAATTTTCCGCAGTTCTATGAATCGATTTTTTTATCGTAATCCTTAAAATTGGTGAAAGTAAATGATATGAAATCCAAATGTGACATATCATTTGATAGCTCGCTAATTAATGGTATTCATTACAGTGTGGAAAAATTCATCGGCCCACTTAGAGTTCGAGGTCTACGATCTCAATCTATATATTACCTAGAACGATAGGTATTATGATTGGGAATCCTCTTTACACATTGGTTATTGGAATTTTGCACTATAACCTGTTGGATTACATATCATTTAAAATATTTTCCTTCCACATCTATAATTAACTACTACTAATAATAAAATTGATTGAGTATTAGGTAAAGTTAAAGCTGGATTCAATTTATTAAAGCATAAAATTTTAATTAATCCCGTGCGGCAAGACAAATAGTCGAATAAACTATTTTATCGTTGGGTTAATCGTAAAAAGCGATAACTTGATTTTGTATAGGTGTATTAAAAATGCGACAACTTGATTTTGTATAGGTATATTAAAAATGCGACAACTTGATTTGTACCTCTTATAAAGCGACAACTTAATTTCCTCGTCCTATGATGTCAAATCAAGTTGTCGCTTTTTAAAAAATAGTATATATGTTTTACAAAATACGGCTCCAATAAATATTTTTATATCTGTACAACACGCGTCTGTAGATATGTTCATTGTTTCATCTTCATTTCTATTGACTCTGCCCGATCGAGGCAAACATTAAGGATTTATTTACACTGTAAACGAAATTAATGATTTCATAATATGATTGGGAAAACAAGCATTGATATAAAAAATATTTTATTGGGTTAAAAATGCTTTTATTCACCTTTACAACACCTAAACTTAATGTAAAAATGTAAACGTTATGAGTCGTGTATTATTTCTCAAAAAAAAATTCCTGATTATTTAATTGATATTGATACCCATTATGAACCGCAGAAGTGCATTGCCAAAACTAGACTGTGTGACATATCATAATTAAGCAATGACATAATTCAGATACCAATTTTTCCCATAGTCAACGCGAATACCTGACCAGAATGTTGCGATTTTTTTTATTTTTCCTCATTCATATACAATAAAATAAGCTCGCAGTGGGATCCTAATTAAGCTATTTTGAGTTTAACTGCGGTAAGATTGAGTTGTTGTGTTTATACTAACAGAATCGGCTCAAAGAATAAGCTAAACGAGCTAATGGGTTTCCAACATTTGTGGTGTTTTGAAAATTTTTGGCTTCCTGCTGGCGCCAAGTGGAACGATTCAGAAAATCCCATTACTCTTCCTAACGCTAACGACTTATTTACCGTTATTCCAATAACAATCATTATTATTTTGTTGAGACATTTTGTGAAGAGCGTTATAATAATTCCATTTGGAAAGTTCATTGGATTAAAACACAAAACGCAATGGACTTATCACAATCACACTTTCGAGACAGCCTTCCTTCAGTATGGAGAGAAGTTGACCAAAGACCATGAAAAGATACACGAACTGGCCAAGCGTGAGGGTGTTGAAATACGGAAGGTGGAACGATGGTTGAGAAAAAGAATTATATTTCAACATCCGTCTGATCTTTCAAAGTTTGGGGAAACATCTTGGAGATTGGTTTGGTACACCGCCGCCAGTTTCTACGGATTTTACATTCTGTGGGATAAAAGCTGGTTTTGGGATGTTCAAGAATGTTATGTTCAGTTACCCAACCAGGTAAAAAATTAACACATGGCACAGTTATTAATTAAATTTTTATTGTCTTCATATTTATCAATTTTTTTGTATTTAGTATATATTTTAGTTTGAATGAGTACCAGGTGCAGCATTTTCTTTATTGCAATACTTATATTTTATTTTGGTTGCAGGATTTTCCAACGTCAATCAAGTGGTACTACCTGATCAGCATGGGTTTTACTTTAACCCAAATGATTACACATTTGCAGGACGAGAAGAAAAAAGATTATTGGCAAATGACAGTTCATCATGTGTCAACACTCGGCCTGTTGTCTCTTTCATATATTTCTAATTTAACTCGCATTGGATCCTTAGTTCTACTTTGTCACGATTTTACTGACATTTTTCTCATGTTGGCTAAAACTACTTATTACTTTAGACGAAAAGTTTTAGTTAATTTTGCTTTCGTAATATTTGTGTTGATGTGGATATTGACAAGGTTGATTATTTTCCCATTTCTTATTTACGCGAGTTTTTACAGAACTAAAGGGAACTTCAATGTTTATCCGGTATATGCTATTAATCATACGATGTTGGTCGTATTACAAATTTTGCACTGTATTTGGACATACTATATTTACAAAATAATTGTAGACATTATGACCAAAGGGGTTACAAAGGATAATCGTAGTTGCTCAGAGAGTTCTGATGAATAGATAAAAATGAACTTGCCAACATGAGAACTTATAGGGTTGGAAAGACAACAGGGGAGGTAATGTATGTAGAATTAGTCAACTGATTTATGGATATTATTTACTACTTTTGATATAATTGACACAAACCAAAAATATAGTGCGTGCCAATTATTAGAGATTTTGTCTCAATTCTAAATCAATTCTTTGGATTAAATTATTCATTAAATAAAGTTTCTATAATATTGTAAATCAAATCCAGATTTTGATTAAGCTTGTTCATTATAATGGTCGAACATTGCGGTTCACTTGTTTCTTATATTAGTATGTCTGTTTTTACTAATTATTTGTGCTATAAATTAAATTAGTTACCTTTAACTGGTTACTGTAATTAAATGACCACAAAGTATAGATCAATGTAATACAGTACAAAAAAAATGTAGGTACTAGTAACTATATAGTTTCTTCTAATGTAGGTATTTAAAGAGGTAACTTATTAACTGCTGGAAACGTCTGGATTAGTTCAGCATAATGTTTTATAATAAATGATGTACTAGGTATTAAATGTAAAGAACTAGAAGCAGTTTTTGTAAATACTGGCTCAAGTCAGATTAGAAGTACTAAAAATTTCCGAAACATACTACATAATGATATATGAATTATTCAAAAGCAGCACTAAATATTGTATTTCTTCTATTTGAAATAAGCTTCCTCTCGCAATAAAAAACAATGACGAATCATTAGGTAAATTTAGGAAACCGCTGAAGTTTTGCATTGCTTCGCCCGCCTGTAGAATGAGGAGAGCGGAAGACAAAGCAATGCAATGAACATTGTATTCTGTGTGTAATGTTTTGAAAACAATATTGTAATTGGAAACTAACGACTAACTGGTAGTTGGAAATGCATCAGTTGCGGACCGAGACTGATTAGGTTAATTTAAGATTAGGGAAATTAGGTCGTTCATTCTAAAGTGAACTAAAGACAAAGGCAAATAGAATGCCAAGGGATAAAAAACATTCATTCATGGTCTTTATCAAAAAGTCAACGAGCAGTTCCGTTTGGAAGTTCGTCTTGGGAGTTGGGCATGGGAGATATTTATTTATTTATTTAATTGGTGATTGACGATTCCCTCAGATCAGAGGTAATTATATCGTCAGTGTAATACATGTTTAAGTTTACAATCTTTGTACAATCTTTGTCATGATTGTTTAGTAATAGGTAGTCGAAACCACTGATTCGATACATGAACAGTTACATATTTATATTCTCATTAACAATTGTTCTATCACACTCATTCAACTGCTCGGCTAACAATGCATGTTTTAACTGTTTAAAAAATATAGTACTAGTTTGACAATTTTTTGCAGGGCACGCTTCGGGTGCCCCGCAAAAAAAATCTGTAAAAAAGCAAATAAAATACAGATTGTTTTGCTAATATAAATCAGGCTATAAAATAAATAACGGCATGGATAAATTCTAAGCACTGGATGGCGATGTATATTTTTCTTTATCATCCTCTATCTATTAATCGTATGTTAAAACACAGTGAGAATGGGGCAATGAGAATATTTCCAAAATGGAAGGTGCTCACATACTCTTAATGGCAATTATTACTGATAGGATATATCTTTTAATTGTGTTTTCATCTTTTCAAGTGAATAAGAACAACTGTTCTACTAAAAAAATGAAGATGCCCAGAGGGCACCAAAAATCGTTTTGGTCAAAACCTCGCAAAATGGCCCTTGTTTTAATTTTTGGGCCCGGGGGTGAGAACCCTGCATTTACGGACAAATTTGGTGCCCCGCGGGGCACCAAAAACAGAAATTCCAACTCCGGTTGAGGGAGACGTTTTGGTGCTTTAACTATGAGATTTTAAAACTTTCGATTGATATTTATCGCAAGTCATATTTCGGTTATTTGCAGGAACTAAAAACGTTATTGCCAAGTGCATTTTAACATCGTGAAGGACAGTCTTTTATGAAGCCTTATTCCGAACGTATTACATTACCGAAGTTAGACAACCCATAAAATATACCCAAGTAACATTCGTGCTGTATTTCTGACGGGTCTGCCGACATTACTACCGGTATTATACTGGCAAATGCTGGCATAGCCAATCATTACTGTTTACGGCACCGGCAGTAAGCTGGCTTAAATGACACCAGCCAACCAATATTGAAACATGATGGTCCATTCCCGGCTCAACAGGACCGGCTAGGTGGTTACTGGGCCATTATATTCTTCACACGTCACTGTCCTATATGTATTGGCCCTGTGACGGTCTGTGCCTATTAAGCCGTTAAAAATACTGAGGGCATGAACTGTGCTGTATAGTTGAAGGCTAGTTACGGGTGTCCCGGTTTAAATTTTACTACATAAATTGCGTGTACCTAACCAGCACACGGCCGTTATATTATGTTCCACACAATTAGACATCACAAACATTATTTTAAATTTAATTAACAAAACTGTGTCATAAACCATTATTATTGGTTTCACTTTAACTTAAATTACAATAGATACGATTAAAATAGATAGGATTAAAATAGAATTATAGCTTGCATATAGAAGGAATTGATACTTTATAACTTTATTGCAGATTCACTATTTTGTCGCTTGCCACAAATGATGGTTGTTTTCCCACATCCATTAAATTTTTAGCCATTTCAAAAAATTAAAACGTTGTGACAATCTAAGAAATATTTTATTTAGTTCGCACAAAACTAAAGTACACCTTAAATAGAAGTACAAACTAAAACTATGTGACACAAGATAACAGCTGCCAATCAAGTTGGCTGTACACTCACACACTCGTTAACTTATATACAAGATAGTTTCCAGTAGAATTCAATAAAGACGTAAATGGGTGAGTGGAACAGTGTGTGGATTGATAAAGCAGTAAGTAGC
Source organism: Pogonognathellus longicornis (assembly GCA_034694085.1). NCBI lineage: Eukaryota > Metazoa > Arthropoda > Collembola > Entomobryomorpha > Tomoceridae > Pogonognathellus > Pogonognathellus longicornis. Next base: position 10,019 of record JAQFYB010003962.1, on the reverse strand, counting down.
AGTAAGTACTATGGTTCGATTCTCGGCTGAAAGAAGCTGAGATTACTTTTTGCTTACGGCAAATCCTGTATCGGTATTGCCAATAGGAACCTTTACTGTTCAAGACGTAGTAATACAGATGCATGAACGGTATCGTCAAGCCGGTAGTGGCCCTGTATCTATTACTGCATTGCTATGACTTACCGTGCAACTAATGGCAAAAGGGGCAAACTGGCATTGCACCGGAACGGCTATACCTATGCCGGTCCGACAGTAAAATTGTTACTTGGGTAAGAAAATGACTGTTACTGATGTTTATTGCAACTCATAATTCGCTCTGGCTCACGAGATATGTTTGAAATCTTAGTGTCACTAATAAATGTACAATAAGTTATAATATATACTTAAGATAATGTTTACAAGGAATAACAGATCGTTTAAACTTTAACTTAACTTGAATGTTGTTTGGTGAAAACTTCAAATATCACATAGTGATGATATAATCCCAGGAATTAAAATTTTGGTGGACATATTCATAGAACTTATCGGCTTATTTACTAGAAAGGAGATGATTAAACCATTTTTATAGTTTTTTATTGCGGAAACTCGTTCCAGTATTACTTGTATTAAATTTTTTACAGTTGGAGTCTAATTTTACTCTGAATTTGTGATGTAATAATTAGGCACATTACATTGTGTTTATACTGTTTTGTGGTTATCGTTATATTCTAGGAAATGAAGGATGTATGATGAATTACTTTCAACAATTATTGGTATAGTTTTGGTATGTTTAACCTGTTGTATGTTTAAAAGTTAATGTACCTAATATTAGGTAGGTACATGAACTTACAACATGCTACTTGTAATACATTACCACTTAACTTGTACGTTTGTCTATTCGTTGTACACTTAAATATCTAGTAGTCACTAGTATGTATTTAAATAATACTAATATAAAGTCATTCATTCAAAATTCAATCTCTCTGCTACGTTATGCCATGTTCAATAAATGAGATTTTTATCAAAAATCACGTAGTATTAGGAATCCTATGTATGATAAATTGATAACTCATATAAATTTAAAATGGACATCTGATAGCTTTATTTAATTACTATTATTGATAATTCTGGAAAACTAGTCCAATTTCTTGCAGTTTTACGAATTCACATTTTTATCATAATCCTTTGTTAAATGATAGGAAATCCAGATGTGAAATGTTATTTTATTGTTCGTTGATTAATGGTCGTCATTAGAGCATGGAAAACTTCATCAGCGCACTAGAAAATTACTTTTGGCCACTTTTGGGAATCCTCTTTACTCATTATTTGGTAGTTTTCGTAATTGTATTGATCAATAATTATAACTTAATATATGTACAAACTTATGGACTGGCCAAGGTGTTTCATTATGTCCATTTTAGTGACCTAATAAATTTTTGCAATAAAGTTGGATTAGTATTAAATAATAACTTCAAAGTAAATTCCTGAGAATAACGAATGGCTTATTTCTTATTAATTACTTAATTACGTAGGTAAGTAAGTGTACTATTTGTGACCTATTTCAATATACATCCAATGTTTTCCCGTCTGGGAGGATTTAAAGTCATTTGATGCGAAACGTAATCAAAAATGATTACTTGGCTAAATAAAATATTTTTATATGCAAAATACATAATGCTAATAACATTTAAATTTCGACGTTGTGTGTATACATTAAAGTCTCTCTTTGATTCTGCTTAGTCAAGGATTGTCGAAAAGAGACCTTTATTAACCTTTATATGTGTAACCTGGATACGCCCCTAATACCAATAGGTATCTTCTCACAAGATAACTTGTATATGCTTTTGAAAAAAGCTTTTTACTAATAATTAAGATTAGAATGTATTTATTAGAATGTATGTTTATTTATTATGTATAATGAAGGCTGTTTTGTTTGGGTTATTAGAATTTTGCACTTTATTATGTTGAATTACAAATACAACTATTTATTGTCCATCGTCATCTATAATTAACGACTATTCCTACTAAAATTGATTGAATCTTGAGGAAAGTTCAATTTTAATGCGATTTATCAAAGCAGTAAGCTGTAATTATTCCCATGCTGCAGGACAAATAGTCGAATAAACAATTTGATACTGAATTATAATGCAGGTTTTAAAAAACACTCCTACGTTAAATATTTTGATACAACACGAGTGTGTAGATAGGTTCATTGTTCTTGTTTCATCTTTAAGCTCATCTGACTCTATAAATATTGTTTGTTATAGAGTTAAAAATGCATGTATTCGTCTTTAATACACCTAACTTTTTACGTAGAAATTATGAATCGTGTATTATTTCTTAGAAATTATTTTCCTTATTGTCTTATTGATATTGATACACATCAACATCAGAAATGAATTGTGAAAACCAGACTGGGTGGCGTAGCATAATTAAGCAATGATATAGTTCAGATACGACTTTTCCCACAGTCAACGCAAATACTTAACCAGAATGTTGTGATTTCTTGTCAATTTTCCTCATTCATATACAATAAAAAAGCTCACATTGGGATTCAAAATAAACTATTTTGAGTTTAGCTGCAGCAAGATTGAGTGGTTGTGTTTATACTAACAGAATCGACCGTGTTAAGAATAAGCTAAACGAGTATTACATTGCATATTATTTTTTAACAGAATTATTTAAAAATGGGTTTTCAACATTTGTGGCGTTTTGAAAATTTTTGGCTTCCTGCTGGCGCCAAGTGGAACGATTCAGAAAATCCCATTACTCTTCCCACCGCTAAAGACTTACTTACAGTTATTCCAATAACTATCATTATTTTTTTATTGAGACATTTTGTGAAGAGCGTTATAACAATTCCATTTGGCAAGTTCATTGGAGTAAAAGACAAAGCACAGTGGACTGATCACAATCACACTTTCGAGACGGCCTTCCTACAGTATGGAGAGAAGTTGACTAAAGACCATGAAAAATTACAAGAACTCGCAAAGCGTGAGGGTATTGAAATACGGAAGGTGGAACGATGGTTGAGAAAAAGAATTATATTTCAACATCCGTCTGATCTTTCAAAGTTTGGGGAAACATCCTGGAAAGCGGTTTGGTACACCGCCGCCAGTTCCTTCGGATTTTACATTCTGTGGGATAAAAGTTGGTTTTGGGATGTTCAAGAATGTTGGGTTGATTTACCGAACCAGGTAAAAAATTAATGGTTGCCACAGTTTTTAATTAATTATTTATTGTCTTCATATTTATCCATTTTTTTGTATTTATTATATATTTTAGTTTGAATAAGTACTAACTACATTCTTTTCTTTATTACAAGACGTATATTTTATTTTGGTTGCAGGATTTTCCAAATTCAATTATGTGGTACTACTTCATCGGCATGGGTTTTACTTTAACCCAAATGATTACACATTTGCAGGAAGAGAAGAAAAAGGATTATCGTCAAATGATAGTTCACCATGTGTCCACGCTCGGCTTGTTGTCTCTTTCATATATTTCTAATTTAACTCGCATTGGATCCTTAGTTCTACTTTGTCATGATTTTCTTGATATTTTTCTCATGTTACTTAAAACTATTTATTACTTTAGACGAAAAGTTTTAGTTAATTTTGTTTTCGTAATATTTGTGTTTATGTGGATATCGACAAGGTTGATTATTTTCCCATTTCTTATTTACTCGTGTCTTTACAGAACGAAAGGGAATTTTGATGTTTTTCCGGTATATGCTATTAATGTTACGATGTTGATCGTGTTACAAATTTTGCATTGTATTTGGACATACTATCTTTACAATATAGTTGTAGACATTTTTAACAAAGGGGTTATAAAGGATAATCGTAGTTGCTCAGAGTGTTCTGATGAATAGATAAAAATGAACTTGCCAACACTGTTAGTCAACTGACTTCCCGTATAAAAAGTTTCTGTAGAATTCTGCTTGGAAATATTCCAGTCTCCTTCTGTGTACAAAAATCCAACAGAAATGTGTAGGAAACAAGCATAAATATTACGTTGGATTTTTCTGCACGCCTGTATACAAAGTTTCTGTAGAATCCTGTTAGGAAATATTCCCATCTCCATCTATGTAGAAAAACCCAACAGAAATGTGCAGGAAACGAGAATACATATTACGTTGGATTTTACTGCACGGTTAATGCAAAATGGAATATTTTATCTAGCGTTTTCAATATATATATATTTAAAATATACAGCTAAGGATGTGGGAAAAATCTCAAAATGGGAGAAAAAATAAATTTCAAATTTTGGTGGCAACTTTTTTTGAGCACTGAAAAAACTACCTAGTTAAAAGTTAAATTAACGTTTCAGAATTCTTTAAAAAACTAACAAAAAAATTTACTATTATATCTATAGGTTTTTAAAAATAGCCTGCAGAATTCTGTTCATATTTATTTCCTCTTATTCTGTGGAAAAAAATCCAACAGAGACATGCAGGAGAATGAACGTTAGTACTACATTTTCGAACTTACCTCCAACAACTACCACATGCCAGTTAGAAGAAGTCTGTTTATTCAGGTTTGTATTTCTGTTGGTTGTGTTGGTTGTTGTTTGTGATTGTGATCATCCTCCAAATTAGAATTTTTTAAATTTATTTTATTTGCAATTTTAATATTTGCAGAAGTAAATTATTTAGTTTTGAAAATATTTGAAAAAATGGAATAATTATTATTCCATTCTTAAAGGTAGTTTAAAAATAAACCATTAGTGTACTACATTGTAAACATTTGTTTACATTCACACTTTTTATTTATCACACATTACACATTAGTGACAGAACTAACTAATACGTTGTACGTGGTAAAAAGTATTGCGATAATATTATAGCTTCCAGCCAAAAAAATTGCGGATGTCAATATCCATGGGACGTATACTACATTATTTTTTGTAGAAGCCTTTACTCTAAATGTAGTAAGGATACAAAGTCAGAGTCTCCATCACCCTAATGGGAGTAGGGGCAGTTTTGTCATTTTTACGGGTCGTTTGATAGAGATCACAATTTTCAATCGGTTTTGTCGGGTTTTTTTAAATTTAAAAGAATGACAAAACTTCCCCCACCCCCATTAGGGGTGACTTTGTACCCTTAATATACTTAGATTATAGGGACAAAGGTATTGAGATTATTCATTACAGCGGTCGTCGCATCAGCCAATCAGAGAGCGCAAAAAGCAGTCAAGTCACTTTGTTTGTATAAACTTTGGTATGGCCTACTCAAATGTACGTAAAACTGCTTTCGCAATTCATTTTTTTTAAATCTATCGTAATTTTTAAAAAAATTTCTAAACATGCGAAAAGCATCTACGAAAAATTCTGATTTCATAAAACAAATTCCCGAAGAAGGTCAAAAATTTTAAGAACCACAATTAAAGCGAGAACAAAAAGTCCATTTTCACAACAAATTACCCTACAATATACATTGCTAGCGCATGCGTGAGCTCTAGCTCCGCTGCGGCCGTATTTGTGCCTAATTTATTCAACATTCAACATTCAAAATTGACAAATTCAACAGAAACTGTGTTGACATACTCAACAGAAACTCTGTTGACTTATGCAACAGAAACCCTGTTGAGTTATACTAACAGAAATAGTGTTCCAATTTTCTGGATAGTAATCCAACAGAAATGTGCACGCTTTTTTAGTCAGAATTCTCTTGAAGATTTTTCATACGGGTTTGTGAATATTATTTACTGTTTTGATATAATTGACAAACACTAAAAATAAAGTAAAAGAGATTTTGTCTCAATTCTAAATCAATCCGTTGCATGAAATTCTTCAATAAATAAACAGTTTCTATAATGCTGTCAATCAAATTCAGTTTTTGATTAAGCTTGTTCATTATTATGGTCGAACATTTCAGTTCACCTGTTTCATATACCTACGTATGTTTTTACTTATTATTTGTGCTATAAATTAAACTAGGTATGTATCTTTAACCATTAAATTGGCTGACTGTATTTTACGTTTATTAAGTAGTGTCTTCTACTTTGTAGAAAGGGCAATTCATTATGTCTATCTATCTGTTGTGCAGATTCTCTTACCCTAGCAGAATGATACCTAGTACTATAGTATATTGTATTATAGTAACCAGTAGCACTGGCGTCAAGAGGGGCAATTGCTCCCCCGAAAAACACATTATGGCATCTAGTACTATAATATATGGTAGTAGATACTGGCAGTAGTACTTGCGTAGCCAGGGGGATCAAGAAGGGCAATTCCCCCACCCGGAAAACAAACTATGGTATCTAATACTGTAGTATATGATAGTATATAGTATCTAGAAGCGATTGTGTAGCCAGGGGACCTTGCCCATTGCCTTACCCCCGAATGAAAAGTCATAGAATCAACAAAACTCGCAACAAAACTTACTTTGAGGCATGGAACAAAGGTGTTGTATATACAACACCTTTGTTCCATGACTTTGAGGTAGCTTAGAACGCTAATTTAAAAAAAAATTAATTCGCGTTTTTCAAATTGATCAATACAACTAGCAACAAATTATACTTAGGGGTAGTTTTAGATGCTGAATACCATAAAAATAGTACTCTGTTTCACTGTTACAATGTGTTATTGACACTACTTTATTACAGTTGTTTGTGATAGTTTATTTACACATAATCTATAGGCATGGTTATTGTAAATAAATGACCAAATAGTATGGTCAATGTAATGCAGTGTAAATGGAAAGTAGATATTAATAATTAGCTTCCTGTGATGTAGGTATTGAGGAAACATTGAACAAGGTAACATTATAAGAAGCGAAGACATGTCTGCCGTATAAATTTTCAGTTTGCTTGAGAAATATGGCATTGAAATGCTACATATAATATTAAATTTTATAATAACAGTATGTGGTTTTGGAAATAAACATACCTAGTTATGCATTGTTTGTAAACTGCAACAAGCTCACTGAACTCTGACTGACTGAACACTAAAAATAAACAAACAAATACAAAAATATCTACCGAGCAAAAATCATGTTTATTAATCCACATACCAACATTAAGTCGAATCACGAAACCAAGCACATTTAGGTATATTTTAATTATTAAATTAATATTATCACAGTATAAAATGCAATTTAAATTCAGATACTTACCACGCAAAAAGAAATATACGGGTACCTAACAATATTTAACATACAATACTGTAAATACCTAACAATACAAAACATCTAATACTACTTCCTCCAAAATATCATAAAGAGTGATGAATTGATGAATGACAGAAAATAAAGCATTAAGGGTGGGTCCCTGGTCTTCAGGTGGGGCGAATCGTTCCCGTGCTATGTATTCTACCATTCCATCTGCATCCTAGAGTTTTTCACCGAATCCTTTCCAATTTTGATACAATGTAGTAAAACTTGTAAATGTCTAGACACCATTGAGCTCCAAATTTATGGTTTGGTCCATCTTCTAGGTTACCGACGACTTCAAATTTTCATCGTTGCAATCTTGGAATTTTGAAGTCGTCGGCAGATTTGTTAACCTAATTGTTGATCCTCCCCGTAGAATAATATCACAAACAAAAAATATTTGGACACGCCATTTTCATGTTGCCACTACATGAGCACTAGTACTTAGAGCTTGTGCCTTAGTTAATAGATGTCGCCAGTATTTAAAGTGACCAACACCATTATCACTTAACCTACAGTGTATATAGCGTGTAACATCCCACTAGAAATGTATTTGTTTCAGATTGCCCTAAATAATCATTTTCCAGTGTACTAATGTCCTGGGATTGTTTAGCATCTCCCTAAAACCCGTTTCTGGGTATTCCAGTTGTTTCCAAAATTATTTCTCTGTAATAACTAGGACAACAATTTGTTTTCTTACATTAAAAGTGTAATTAGATTTTAGGATGAAGACATAAATTGATAGGATGCATAATTTGCTTAATTGAATACCTGGAACGCCAACATCAAGAAGCGAAAAAACAGACAGACAGAATATTGAAACCCGTAAAGTATCGTCCGATGCACAACAAAATGGTCATCGCAACAGTAATCGAGTTTCTTATGTATTGAGAAAAATAAAACATCACGTATACACCGATACCGGTCTTTTTCTCTATTCTTATTTAGTTTAAATTGAATCATTAACCATTAGCTATATAACAAAATTGTGTTTTTAGTTGGCACCCTTTAAAGATATAAAGATATATTTTATATATATTTGCAAAATCTTTCGGGAGAGGAAGGCTATTCATAAAAGTGAACTGTGACAAGACAGAAACAATATTCTCTATAGTTTTGAATTTTAAATTATTTCAATTCAAAACGTTTTCAGTTTATCTAGATGGCAAAAAATTAAAATAAATTAAAATAGTTTTGTTTCCAGATAATGATGATGAACAAGACATTGTTGGGGGCTACATAGTTTTAATTACTAGTGATTTCATTATAATACATAATACGTTGAAAGTTTCGGAGACATACGTACATCGCTTTATTAACTATTTGCCTAAACCTCATTATTTGATTAATTGTAGGTACACATTCATGTGTTCCTGAACTTGGTAATATGTTATGTTATGATGGAACAAGTTTGAAAAACCAGGCAATTGTTAGGTTACATAATTACAAAACAGGCACCCTCAGTTAAATTGTAAGAAATTTAAACAATTTCAGAAAACAGGTAAAATCAATTTTTATGGACATAATAGTAACTATAGAGATTTCTTCTTTAGAAGGTTAGCCGTATAACAACTTTTGCTCACACAAAAGTGAAGCTCAGATCTGTCACCCAATGTCACCCAACCAAATCCAACCGATGATATACATAATAGGAAATGATGATGCAGGGCGAATTTGGTTTTGAAGTATGAAATTAATTATTATTGACATACTATTATTCAAAAGCAAAAAATCGAATCATGATTTAAAAATATGAAACTTGAAGATAGATCGTATGAACTTATAAATAGATTGACACATTTTATTTAAGAAACGATTACGATATACGCTAACACACAACACTTTAAACTTATTGGCTAAGAGCCACTCACAACTCCACACACAGGAGCCTGCTCACTTGGCGTTCCATACCACACACAGAACTACAAGCACATAAATAAGAATTAGTCAGTCCCCCCCTCTTCATCCTCCGACTGTTTCCCACAGTACGGAGGCTTACAACTTACAATCAACATCACACATACAGGATTCATACCCGTTATTAAAACAAGTTAATAAATTATTTGACTAAAGAAAGTTACACATCAATCGTAAAACTTACACACACTAGTTTGGCTTTTCCAGGAACACCGTGGTACACACAAATAGTAATAAAGACCTACATAATAAACTATATACATGAATATTTAATATACATAACTTAATTATTATCTTTAACGATTCCGTAGAGAATACTCATTTCGTCTCGTTTTTTGATTATTACGCATATTTATATGTTTTATGCGTAAGAATGTTCGTACTCTTACATAGAATTTAATAATATCTGTTGGTATGATTGGAAAAGTACGTTCCAAATATTCAATTAAACATGCCATTACGCCTCGCCCTTGTCGGTCTGTTTCGCTGCGCTCTTGTAAGTCGTGGTATTTGAGAAATATTGTTTCAAATGTCCGATATTGATTTAGCCAGTCATAGGAAGGGATTAACAGTCCTCCTCTAGAAATTACTTGGTCCCAACTATGAGGAATTCGTTGTTGTTCATTACGAGGCAGACTCATTGTTGGATATTTTTTATAAAACTTTTTAGCAACATAGCCAGCCACATGCTCCTTTCCTCCTAGCTCACAGGTTTGCTCCACTGACAGGCTATTGTTAAATTCATTCCAGTTGTCATCTGAAATGTCTTCACTTTCTTCCACTTCAGAGTTATAAGATTGTAAATTATCTTCTGGCTCAGGATTGTCATTATTTAGAAAGGATATAAGTTCAGCTGCTAGTTCATGGGGCATAAGTAAAGCCACCTAGACCTCTTTGTGCAAAAACGTTTTCCAGGAAACATTGACCCAAGTTTGAGGGGATTACATATTTAGGGGAGAAATCTTCATGT
>JAQFYB010003961.1:0-17658 GCA_034694085.1 Pogonognathellus longicornis | reverse complement strand
ATCATAAATCTTGTCTTTTCCCAGGAATATTTTATTATTAGTGTGTATCATGCCCGTATTCAGCGTGTGGGCAATAGAGCAATTGCCACCCCCAAAATCATGATTATTGATACATACAGTATTATGTAATTAATGATTGAAGTTTGCCCCTCCCGAAATCGATTTCTGGATACGGCCGTGTTGTGTATGTAGCTGCTTTTACTTTACATACCTACGTCTTGCATTTCTTTCAAAGCTTTCTCCAAGATTCGAAGAAAGAAAGAACGATATATTTGATAGCTTTGGATGTTCATATTGCGACTGTATAGCAATTAATCGTTTTTGCACACGACAATGTTGTTGGGTAATATAGGAATTATGTAATAGTGTAATTTGTGTTTATTTCATTTCATAACATTGTATAATGGTATAGATACTGGAACTTTGTTGCAAGCAACGTTTTACATAGCGATTATCATTATTAATTGCATTTTACATGTAGGTATGTATGTATGTATATTATTGTTATAATAGTAGTACATTTCTGTCCATCAACTTAGGAGATTTTTACACATAAGTATTATCTTCATAATATGTCAATAGATTCTATAACTACAACTACTAATGTGTGTGATACTTTTAAGTAGGTATGCACACTTAACAAAGTATAGTATTGTAGTAGGTAGGTTAGTTTTAATTACAAATTAAGTTGTAAGTTTATTTGTATAAGTGCGTTGCGTCTTGCGTAGGCTTGCATTGCGCTGAATGTTCTCATTTTAGTAACAGTAGTTCAGTTAATTAGTTTATTCATACATAGCTATAATTATAGTAATACTTAATACACATTGTATTCAGTATGCTTTCACCTGTACAGATACTTTAATATCTACATAGGTTTTTAATAAAAGTATTTTGTAGTAATCATGGCTTATTATAACAATATGTAGTAGAGTACATACATTTAATTACACACTATATTACAGGTATTGTAGTATGTAGGGGCATTCACTTGATATACGAGTAGTAATGCACTTTATGTATAATACATAATATTTATTGTTACTTGTAATAAAGTATTCTTAGTAAATCATGGGATAAATAGGCGATTTTAATGTAAATACAACTTACTACATGCTACATGCTACATAAATCCATGTAAACGAATTTAACAAGTAATAACAATCATAAGAAAGACTTTTTTACGTAGGTAGGTATCTATTTATGTGTAGTCTACTTGTATGTAAGTAGGAATTAATAAGTGTACAGTTTTTGGATGATAAAAGTAGGTAGGTCATAATTGACAATGTATTTATATTGTTGCTAATAACATTGTTGTTGTTGTAATGAATAATTGCGGCATTAGCACTGGATTATTGGCTGCTGAATGCAGGGAAATACAGAATTGTTATTGGTAAGATGTTTTATGTAGGATAATAACTTGATATTGCATTAAGAATGTTTGTTATTAGCTTTGGATGAATAATAATTGTTTGTTAAGAATTATGATTATAAGTAATGTTATTATGTTAATTGTATTGTTTATGTATGTTTTAGTTAGTTAGGTAATAGTATGGTAGTATGTAGTAGTATGGTATGGTAATAATAATTGTAGACGTAATAATATGATGATGATTCAGTGAGTGGTATATAGTAGAGTATGCATTATGGTATGTTCACACATCCGCCGCAGATATATTAGAAAATGGAAAACAAAGAAACTAGAAGAGCATTATATTAACATGGTCCATTGGTCCGAGGTTCGACGAAGTGGTATTCCCATCGGTGAAAAGATGAAAATGAATAGCTCATTCATTCGAAAAAGATGGAGACGGAGCGGTGAAAAGGAAAGAGTAACCACAGCCAGCCAGTTGAGTATCCTACGAATGATTTTTGTGTACTTGAACGAAAGATATTATACCGGTGAGAGGAAACCGCAAACAGTCCGAAAGCCTCAACATAACCGCGGCTTGCTATTCGTGAGACTGAAACGGAATACAAAGAGAGTTTTATTTTATGAGATCATGAGCATTATAATGTTGACTGTTTGTGTTTTGGTCTACAAACTATGAGCGAGTCTGCTTTATATTATAGAATGTAATAGTGGTATCAACTCAACAAACTAGAACTACTATTGGAGAAAATCTGTGAGTCAATTCTATTCAATTCACTATCGATTGACTGCTCCAGTCTTGCAATAGAGTGGCTAGTTAGCTGTGTATTCATAAAAACGTAAATAGAATAATAAAGTATACAATAGAAATTTACAAGGCTTACTAGGCTACGGCTACAATTGAAGCGGTTGCATGTATGGCTAGGTATGCAGATACAGTAGCAGACTAGAAGAAATAGTTACAAGAGTTTACCGGTAAGTTTCTTTAGTGACTATTACACGTTCCGAGCCTGGGAAATGACTGCATTCGTATTCTATACAATGCAAAGAACTTCCCCATTCCGAGTGGTGTGAATCTTGAGACTTGTAGAATTTCACTTGGAGGGAAACCACCAAATCACCTCCATTTCCAAGCTGTCACATTAACAAAACAACAAACGGTAAACTTTCACTTCTCCTTAGTACATACTTGTGAGAATCACATCTTCTCTTGTCATTCCACTAATTTCCAACTAGCGCTAGAAAGTCGGCAAAGTCACAAAGTAAAGTGCTTGTACTAGTAGGTACCAACACTAAACACACATTCTATTCTATTTCCAACTACCGTAAATCCTCTATTCAACCTGGGGCACTTATTAGCACTGGGATCTCTATACAACTGGGGTACAATTAAAAATTCAGTTAATAGAACTTCGTCTCTTTTGCAACTTAACTGGCACCGCTCTGGATACTTTATCCATGGATTAATTTCCATTGTAATACATTGAATGAGTACCAGAGCAGTGCTTATGGAAACTCACTTGAATAAAGCTGAGTTTCTTATGGAACTGGGCTCAAATGAAAAATTGAGTAAATAGAGCTGGCACAATCTCCAATAGAGCATTTACGGTATGTATATAAATATATATCTTATACATATTACATTATTACAAAACACCTACACACTTTCTTCTTTGCAATTCAGTATGGAAAACCTAGTAATCTTTAGATAACACTCGCAATCTTATCCACAGATTTCGCAGATAGATATTTCCTAATGTACATTAGCAACTAAGAGATACTCCACACAAAAGCTCACTAACAATAAACACTTAGTAATAATGTACGAAGCCAAAAGCGTATCGTTATTGTAACGGGTAGTTACCCAACACAATCCTCCATGTAGCCCAATGACTTTCGGGCAAGACACATTAACCTAATTATTTTTGGGCTGAGCCATTTGCAAGTGCCGGTTTAAGTTAACTTACCTGCTGTGCTTACCTCACACTCAAAACAAGCCTTAGTTGTGCGTGTAATATTCCACAGCTTGGGAGCATTATCTTTAGCTTAACTTACAGTCTCAGTCGGCATTGCTTTCAATATATTCTTTATTCATTAAATTGATGTTTTCTCATGATGACCCTTTTCTTTGCACTATGTACTGCTATTTGTTTCATTAAACACTACTTTCCTTCCTTATCATCAAATTTTCTAAATCTACACCTGTACTACAAACAATATAACACTACACTTGTATGCACACATTAATAAAGGAAAGGCATGAATAATAAATAACATCGGCAGTGGTTACCGTATTATCCAGCAATTTTATTCTTACAAATCCTACATTCATATCATTTCCATTTCTCTCTATATTATATCTGCAATAGTTCTTATGAGTCATACACGCTATAATAACATAGCCCTTGTTTGCTGGGGTTTGTAATTTTTAGTCCAAAGCTTCAATTCAATCTGGGATACAATGTACATACGAACTCAAGGAGAATTACCTTGTGTTTATGCATATAAATAATGAAAATAAAGTAGTTGAAACTGAGAAGTTGGAGTTACTCACATGAATATGCAAGTTCAATACCTATATGACTTGTCGCCATTATTAAAACAGTGTATGTAAATAGCTTTACGTGATTACGTGCATAATGCAATGCAACGGGGCACTGCAGTGAAAGCAAACTTTCGTCGTAACAACTTCCTAAGAAGATATTAGTCAGCGCTGGAGAATACTAAAATTAATCATTGAATTAGTTGGCAAGAACAGGTAAAAGGATGAAAGTTTCTAAACGGAAGGGTGGAAATAACGAGTTGCAGGTTAATTAACATATTTTCTGCTTACACTGCCTCCATAATAAGGAATAAACCGCAGTGTGCACGTGTTTAGGACTCAAGACTTGCATGTAAAGCTCTTTGTGTGCATGCTGTACATTGTATTTAGAGGTAGAATGTATACGTACATTTTACTTATGCGGTTTATCAAGAATTCTCCAATTGGTACCTCCTCCACCTGAGTACCTACCTCCTTAACTACGTTTCTTTATGGAAATGAACGTATTGAGCAGGCTTATGTTTATGTCATATTATGCCGCAGAGAAAGTAAATTAAACAATAAAGTTTACTTAATACCGTAGGAAATGTGGCACAGTCTAAGCCAAACTTGATGATTTTTGTACATGTTCACGGTAGTAAAAATATTAATGATATGATACGATTCTGGAGCCGGAATTCTATATTACTTTGTCCATGAATTGATAAGAGCTGTGGACCCTGGATGAAAATAATAATTTCTCCAGTACAACAGTTTAATGTGCTTCTTAGAGCTTTTACATGGACATGCACATCTATTAAGACTGTTTCTTTATTATAGAAATTTACTACCGTGTACCTATACCTAGGTAGACTAAGTACCCCTATCGTTCTTTCAAATTCATGGCTCGTGAAAGCAACGAGTGTTTAGTTGTTTGCATTTACACAAGAAATGAATTTAGTTCAACTTAGTGTGTAATAAAGTGGTGGTGTATTCTTGAGTGGAATATTATGACTAGTTGTTTTTAACAAGTAGGTACTTAAGTAAGTGCAATATAAATTTTTGCTTTTGTTTTACATTGCATTTAATAAGTACCTAAAGCATAGATACCTTAATATTAAAGTACAATGTCCTGTTTAGTTTACATTTTATTTACTTACACACATGACACATCTACATTACAGTATTGGTATACATGCAGCAAGTTTTATGTTCTGTGTGAGTACTTACTTGCATGACAAGCGGTATGTCGTGTCTCACGCCGTTTTTCGACACGGGTACTCCATGAGTTGGATATTGAGCTGAGTAGGCTGAAGCCGTGCTGTCACGTGACTTTTCGGAACATTGCACTTCTTGGTTTTGCACCTGCAGGTTCCTATCACCGAAAAATCCCCGAAAAAACAGGTTAAGAATCAAAATAAACTCATCAAGATTCAACTCAACGTCAAGCTGAAATCAAGTCAACTCTTTCAACGCTTTGAACTTTATTATTTTCTGATAACCATTCCTGACATTTTCTACCTTGTTTGGTCAGCAAAATTTTTCATAATCCATACTCCATTGTTTGCACGATCAACCTGAATTTTCGGCTTTCATTTCCAGGATTTTACACTTACATCGTAACGGGTGTTTCTCAAAAGGGAATAGTATTCAGCATTACATTCCGTGTAGTAATGCAAGTATTGTGTTGTTGTAGTTTACAATATTATTCTTACTTTCTTTTGAAGGACCCTTGGGAAAACATTTGTGTAACTCTTTTTTTTCTTGCATTGTTTGCACTTTTCCCACTACGACTACCTATATATCCCCGCACCATGTCTCTAAGTAAGTGGTAAATCCGCAATCAAGTCCTGTCAATCCAAACTGACCAAAATCCTCTGTCTCTATTTATCTTCCTATTCAACAACAATAGATCAAAGCAAAAACTCCTTCTAGTAATCCATATTCACCTGTCGACAAACTCAGTGTTGAGGTAATGCTGATTTATGGCGGAGGCATACCTTCCTGTATATTATGGATTTCTTGAATACAGAAAAGCTTGCAAAGCTACTTTCTCCAGCAGCAACCCACACAGCCATCATTATAATGTGTTATGTACTACTGGGATTTTGTATTCCTTGCGGATGCTTGCATTGTATGCATATATATTAACCAGGCATGACTAATTTCTACCCACATCATTTGTAACAATGGAAATCACAAACTGGACTTCGACATGCGTCATTGTGGTTTGAATTGAAATGGATTTACTATTATGTTACGCCTGTATGAGTGTAAAAAATACGGGCATAAAGTATCGTCTGTTGCATGTCAGGTATTTTCACTGGGACTACTACTGCGACTTTGAGAGACACAATAAAATAACATACATTTCTCATTATTGTTGATTTCGTCTTGGTCCGATGATGATGATCAAAACAAAAGGTTCATGGTAATGCGGGTAGATTTACGAAGAAATTTAATTCTACGGTTAAAATATCGTGGTTTGTGCCTTTACAATAGTAGGTACGACATAGAACATTGAGGCTATCTGCCAATGTAACCTAAATGCCCGTTAACGCATGGATGATTGATAATACTATATAATAGCATGAATTTAAGTTGCCTCTCTGACTGGTATGGTAGAACCCTCACTTACTTGTCACAAAGCCTGAATTATACACGCACATGCACAAATAGGTACACCTAGTCACTTCTGCACAAACTGTAAATATTATTATTACTACTTAACTGATATAGAATATCCTTTCGACTGAATAACCACAAGCAAAATGCTGCTATGCTACTATGTACAAATATCTGTTAATAATACATGTCCATTTTGTCCATGAGTATTATGAGAGACATAATGTATGTAAGTGCAAGTTGTTGTTGAAGCTAATGTGTCTGCTTATATATTTCTATGAAGTTTGGGCTTGGAAATTTTCATACAATATAAAATATTGTAATGGTTGATAAAGAATGAAATGTGTAGCTAATACCATAATGAAAAGAGCTCTAAGGACTTGTGTGTATTAAAAAATAAATAGATGCATCACATGAAATAACACGGCATATATTATACATAAACATAGCATGGGTCCATTGGCAAATATGTTCTAGTATGAATTGTTGAATAGGACCTTCATAAGTTTTTAGCAAATGTTTTGTCGCATAGGGTTAGCAATAATGAATTTCTGTTTTCTTTTTATTGGGCCACTCACACATGTATTCAAAAAACTGGTGTTTGGAATCCTTTGTGCAGTTGTGTATGCTGTGTAAGTGAGAACTGTGTATAGTTTAGCTTTTGCTTTGTCAGGATATTATTATTTATATATGTTGGTAGATTTTCTAGTTTTTGCAGTATTGATGTATGTTATGTTACGTAGTATTCGTTTTTGTTTTTCTTTGTTGCATTCGGGTATTTGAGAATGTCAATTGTCACATTGTGAGTTGTACGCATCATGCTCCTGCAGTTTGTAATAAAAATTGTGACACGGACTTAGCTTTACAATATCATTGGAGTGTTAGATATATTTGTATGAGCCAATAGTTATTGTAATATCATTCTCTGTACTTCGTATGTATTATTGGCAACCTTTTGCTTTCTTTGCTTTCGATTTTCGTGACAAGCGGAATAAAATAAATGTCTTTTGTAGTTGCTTGGTTGGATGTCATTGCAATACCCAGTACGTATACATACTACGTACGCATTTTTTGAGCAAAAACTTGGACAAGAAACTTCTCCATCTACTTCTACATACACGTATACACAAGTATCGACTTCCAGGAAAGTGCTTACAATAAGAAAAGTCTCCTATCCGGGCAACAACAGGGAAAAACCAGGAATTCTCTGATGAAAGGAAATACTTTAGGTACTCGAGAGACAGCGACAGAAGCATTTTCCTTTTAACAGACGAACCATCTACACTACATATTTTTTTCACTATAAAGCTTTTTAATGGCCCAGCTCAAGTAGAAAGGAAACGAACACTGAATTTGAAATACAGATAAATAATGCCCGTATAGAATACAGATTATCTGTGAAAGTTGAAATAGAGAATAGTCATGCATTGTGTTCATACTTTCCACGACTCGTTTTTTCGTCGCTCTAGTCTTGTCGTGACTTGTTTGCAATGCAGTTACCTAACTATTTACCTTGGAATAGCAAAGCAAATCACCAGTCTGCTCTAATTTATCAGAATGAAATTACTTATTATTATACCGTGTATCACAAACACATTCGTCTCGCACACACGTCCTTCATACCTTTAGCATTTAACTTCTAGCAAAACCATATATTATATAGCTATAGGTACCTGCATTTAAATATACGCCCCTACTATTTCTGCCTTAATTGGCTCAGTTCATAGCACGCTGCTGTTTAAATCTACTAAGTACAATACCAGCATGAATATGTGTACGTTTGTACGTATAAGAAAAACTTTGCAGCTTTCGTAATAATCCTTATGGGTGTTTGCAGTATTTTGTAAGCATTTAGGCAAAGTAGTTACAAGTTAAAGTTTGCCCGACTCACTCATTTTGTGCCCTTCATTATTATATTGTCCAATGACGCATGGCTACGAGACAAGCTCTTTATTTCCCCTAACAAATGAACAAGGAAGAGGCATAAAGAAACTATTTCATTTCAAATACCGAGAGATAAATGAGCGAGAAGGGAATCTCCTATGCAAATAATGCTTTCACTTCACTTACAACGAAAAATTTTTTGCTCGCAGACAGATAGACGAGAAATTCCAGCCTGCACAACAAACAATGACAAAAGGCGAAATTCATTCTTAAACTACTGTCTCACCGATGTATACGTAAATAGTAGACACATATACCTCACACATAACATGAATAACAAAATAACAAAGCACACCAAAACCAAGTGAAGCCTGCCTCTCACATTCACATTTCAAATGACTACAACAAACATACTGCCGTGTCTACCAAGCATTCAAACCTTGGTCCTAGTACAATAGTTCCAAAATACGGGAACGAGCATAATATTATGAAGAATTTAGTATAAATACTACAGCAACCGTACATTATGTAAGCATTAGGCATGTTGCCTGTCTTTTCTGCATACAATTGTAACTATACTCTATACTTAAGTGTATACACCAACATCATAACACTACCTTGTTCTTTTAGTCATTCCTTGTGCTACTGGAAGTTAGCGTAGTATTACGATTACAGTATATACTAGTACCCCTTCCTTGCCGTAGTCCACAGTCCACGAACAACGATGACTGTTTCTTACCAGTTACCATATGTATAGTTATACTTCATTCCATCAAAGGAGACACAAGGCAGATACGATGCGGACATTCACTCCACTGGCTTCAACATGTACATTCATTTCATATACATAAATACTACAACAGAACCATTCAGAGCATTCACTCGAGTCGGCATGATACCTTCATTTCATCGTGCTCCAAACTCCTACTTTAGTTTCACCCTACGTAGTATTATACGTTTAGCTGCCAGGGCTAAATTGAAAGTGAAGCACGTACTACGACACTATTAGCAATTGCGAGCCGAGTTGTGTTCAAACATACTGCATGTATGTACGAGTATATGTCTTAAAAACGTTGTAGTGTTCTATGTATAGTCGTATTGACATAACCCTGCTCTTACAACACTCGGCTACTTTAGTAGAATAGCTGTATGTAGTGGAATAATAGCACACAGAGCAAGAACAACGAGGAAATCTATACTGGTGTGTTTAAGAACATTTTCGCATACGTACGTGTTGTGTACATAGTACAGAAGTAAAGAAACACGGTGGTGAATGCCGTACACCTTGCCAATGTATGTATTATGTGTATGTACGTATGTATTGTAGGTACACATAGGTAGTGTGTACGAAAGAACGAAGCTGAACTTCTGGAGACGAACACAAACACCAAAGCATATAGTAAAGTACTAGTTATACTCACCAAACAGACCAGACCAAAAACCTAGACGCAGGCATAACAATTTATTTTACAATAGGACAATCGTAAAGGAGTCCATGCACGAGTTTATTGTAGTGTAAGTGTAACACGGTGTAGCCAACGATTGACCATGTAATATAACTATTGATTAAAGCAAGTGAAGCATTTATTTCCGTTTATAAAACGCTGAGTTAAGTTTAGAATGTCGAATTAAGGTTTCGCTTCTTCTGCCAATTGACCGTTTTACAAGTTGAAATTTAATCTTTCGCTCTTTCTACAACATTTTCTACAAGAGTGCCCACTCATTTCAAGATTTTTCATGTAGGATGTGTTTTTCAACTTTCACGAACCGAACGAATGTAGTAGAGGTGTGTTACTTTGTGTCAGTACACGTTTCCCTAGGTCTCTTAGCACAAAAGAAACTGGCAAAAGTGTACTATTGCACGTACGTACAACTACATGCACTACATGCTCCATGTACAGCATTTAAATATTCGAGTTTTTCTTTGCCTGAGTAAATGTCATTTTTTCTACCCTCCCCTATGCAGCACAATGTAATGTTGCACGGAATAGCTACAGAAAATTGTCTATGGAGACCCGGGATTTTACACGATTCCGAAATCCAAGCTTTAGGCGTAAAATTGGACTATTACATTTTAATTCTAGATCCAAGCTGCTTTCCCTTAGTGTAGTTATTCCTCAGCTATACTAGTAGTGTTAATATCCTACTGCTACTTGCTACTAGTACCTGCACATACAAATACACACTACGAAGACATTTCGCAATGAAGTACACTTATTCTACAGCAGTATCTTTACACCCATATGTGTTGGCGTCACTTTCTGAACTACTAAGTATTAGCAAAGGAAAAGTAATGGGAATTTATGCATACATACCTAACCTACTGTGTCTTATACCTAGGTATGGTAGATGTATGCTGTACTCCTTTCTTATACTGTTAGGCGATGCAAAGTAGTAATGCAAAGCAACAGTAACGTTCCAATCGCAAAGTCCGCACGAAGGGAAAAGAAAGATATGTATAATGTATGGATAGGTCTACTATGTACGTGTAGACTCTGGCGTGGTACCTAATTCCGAAAACTGATTCAAAATGTATGCGTGTGCATGTAGTTTTGATATGAAGCCAAATCCTCGTCCTCGTCTCACTCAACTTTAAGTTAATGTGGAAAGTAGGAGACAAGAGAAAAAGAGAAAACGTTTGGTTTCCTCTGTGTCCGTCCTTCTGCCGTAGTGCATGTATGTGAGTAAGTAGGCTACACGTTATGCATAGTTGTAGAAGTACACACATGGTAGACATATACTAGAGAAGAACAATCACACCAGAAGTGCATTGGACTTGAGTCGTCTTAGAAAAGTTACTTTGCTAACTGCCACTACCTCGAGAGAGTACAAAGTATTACATTGCGAAATTCTATATGTGTGCTTTTAGTGGGGATGGCCACGATGACTGCAAAATACTAAAAGAAAGAAAAGGGAGAAAGTGGAGAGAGAAACTGTAAAGTTGAACATTGAAATGAAACACTATAGCTCTGCTAAACTCAACTCAACTAATTCAAACACAGAAAAGAAAGTGAAGTCAATGCTGTGCCGACTATGTACTTTGTATATGTATGTAGTAGACCAGAATACACTTGGTTCAGTTTCAACACAAAAGATAGGATAGCGAAGATTGAGGTAGGAATGGCATTATTGACCGAGGCGTTGTTTCCTTTAACTTTCAGTCCATACTAAACCCAAATGTAACATATTAGAGTCAAGTCAGTCAATGTTAGTAGCTGTAGCTTAAGAGTCCATTCCAACGTGGACTCTCATGCAATGTGAAATGTTAAATTTGGGTGCAACTATACACTACCTCTGCTACTTTACTATCTGCCATGTATCTAAATAATATTGGACACATATTATACATGCACATTCTATACATTACACTCCTACGTATATGTATGTACACCAAATAGAGTTGCTTGTATATATTAGTAGCACCAATACCTACAAACACATTCAAACAGGAATACGAAACGACTCTACTACTGTAGTTTGTAGTATGTGAGTCTGCTGCATGGCCCTTTCCACAAACGAATAGCCATAGAGATAATACAATACTCCGGGTTAATATAACAGTCATGTTCACGGTATCCCATACTGTATCAGATTGAATGCAAACTTACAAGCTTACAGTATAACACATACCTAATGTTCCTTAGTTGTAGTTAGTATGTTATTATATTACATAGGGAGGTAGTAGGAAGGTAGTATGAATTCGGCTACATTTGTTTATATCGGTAACTGCGGTATATTCATAGTGTTGTAGTTGTAGCATACAAGTTTCTATACGTACACATATTATAACACTATGACTTTCACAGGCAGTGGTTTACTCAGGTAGTTCAACTTCCCTGAGTCAAGTCATGTCCAATTTCTAAACAAAACAAAAGGTTTAGAACATTACAGTTCAACTAAAACTTAGAATACGTTTACCTTCTTAGTTCTACGGCACTTACATGCAGAAAGTGTACTACAGTAATGCGGAAAGGACAGGGCAGTCTCCTACGTAATAATGTAGATTTGAGCTGAACTCAAACTGACTCAGCTTTCAAGAAAGGTATGTCTGAGACTGTAGAAGCTACACAAATAACACTCATGTAGTAGAGAACTATGGTTATACACCTAGGTACGTATAGTATAAATATATTACAGTGCACTGCTCTAGTTCGTACATAGCTAGAGCTACATATATTTTGTACATAGCAAATGAAAGATATATTTTATAACAAATCGTATATTGGGTTAGTCGTATTAGTTTCTGGTGTATGTGGAATGAGAGAGAGAGAAAGTCCATGCTGCATGCATACTAACTGGTTTAGAATAATATTGGAGTTGTTCTTATAATAAGAAAGTTCAAATGTAGTCAAAGAAATCCATGAGCCGTAGAAGGGGTATATATAGCAAAGCAGAGCAAACGGAGGTAGTAAATTGTTTTTTGATGCAGATCTTGAGGTTAGCCTACGTCTCGTCGTCCTTTAGTCCAGTAAACTCAACTTTATTCTGCTCAAATCAAATTCAGCCACAACACAATCGGACAAGCTAGTTTTTTAGTGGTGTGTAGCTCTCATCATGTAACAGCCTTTTATTTCTCTTTGTTTAAGTGCTAAGGTAGAAAAAGCTGTAGTTCTCATGCCCAGTTTTTCATGCCTTCCTCCACATTTTCTTTACTGCTGATTGAGAAGCGTGCGGATGAGGAAAAGGAAGGAAAATAAACTCTGCCACTTTTGCACGAGCAGTCATGTTCCACAATACACAAACGCTGATCACAGCGTATCACAAAACGCCTTTTTATCATAAAACTCCATTTCTTATTCTGTAAAAGTACAATGTATAAACTATACAGAAAATAAACATACATAGAAAATCATACAGTCTTTATGTATATAGAATCTAGAACGTATGTAGCATACATGAATGGCATCATCGTGCTAATATTTCACTATCCCTACTCAAAGTAGTTACAATACGTATAGGCACCTAGTTAAATAAAACAAGTGAGAGTTTGAGTGGCCTTTGATTAGCTGAAGCTTTGTTGTAAGAAAGTAGAGTCAACTTACAAATCAGATACTCGACATACCGCAACAGCCACAGGACATGAGCATTGCAGAAAGAGAAAGCTTTGCAAAGTTTCTTCCTTGAGTAAATCCCATTAATCACCTCTCCCTGTCGGAATACCACCTTCAGTCTCACTACTCTCCCGGCTCTACATTTATGTAGACACTCTTAACATTTGACTTTTCCAAGCTATATCTTATTGTAAACAAAAGAGACAGACAATAATACCCCACCTTTGATATATGATCCTATCTGTTTATATACATACATAATAGAAGTAGGCGACTAAAGGATAGATCCTACAATATTATTACTGCCATGCAGAGTACTCGGAGTATATTACTAGCTATGCATCACAAATATTAAAACCTCAGTTTTACAGCACTATTGTGCATTGTATGATTCTTGGTTCCATTTCATAGGAGGAGTATCTGCAAAAGATTGGACACACAGATAAACGCGTCAGGACTGAAGACACACAGTAGTAATCATTAAGTAACCCTTGTCTCTTTAGTTCCTGCATCCTAACCCACTTTGATATTGTTATTTGGCAAATGATCTTTACGACGGCACGTCGCGTGTTGTCTCTGGTTCATCCTATTATACAGTATACAAGTCTACTACGTGTATTTTGCTAAATGTTATTTGCAGTGTGTATGAAAGAATACTAGTGTTATACTTAGGTAGCTATGTTATTATTATTATGGGTGTAATATTACGTTAAGGTTTCCACATACTACCCCACAATATGCTTTGCACATTACATGGTAGGTATATTCTAGGTATAGAGAATGTAGGACTCTATTATATTTTTTAGTGCCGCGCACGAAAAGGGAACTGAGATTTTTGGCAAGTTTTACTACTAGCAAGGAGCCTTCTTATGTGATGTGGTTTGGGTAAGATAAAGAAAAGAAAGTAAATTAAGCTACAATATTTGTTTTCTGTATTAACACGACCAGCCTTGAGGAGATTACGTAGTTATGTGGGTAGTTATTTTTCTATAGACACGTACGTATGTTCCGTATACATTTCCATGTAGTAGTTTGTAGTAGTAGTAGGCAGAAAACAGATAAAACTATGAATGGGAATGGCTAAACAGAACACACACACACACGGAATAGAAAAAGAGCTTTAAGACTGCTACACTATATATTTGGATTACATTCTTGGTGCTCGGTCTCTAGTTATTTTATAACTTCCTCGCTAAATAGCATTGCAGGTCTACTTGAGTTGACTTGAAGTAGCCTGAGACTATGAGAGAGACACAGAGAGAAAGAGGGGGAATGGGTTAATCTAATCAATGAGACCACATAGAAAGTTGTCGTTATAGCACTTTGTAACTTTTTTGTTTGTTTGTTGTACTTACGAGAGAACTTGCGGTGGCTTGAAGGAAAGATCTACGCGGTAAGGAGTGTCAACGCTGAGCTTGAGCGTTCGGGGCAGTTTAAACCTTTGGCCGTCTTGCTTCATGTAAACGGGGCAGACCTCGCCATCCTTTCGGATGCTTAGTGTCACCTGTGCAAAATATAGCATGGAATTAGCACAGAATCTTCACATCTATCTTTGTTCATCGATCTGGTGATAGATGACTAGATAAATTTAACTGCAGTGAATGTATAAAGCATGAGGAGTGCTATAAACCTGTATATATAAATGTATTTATGCACTGTCTGTGTCTGTGTGGTGGTACACAGTGAGTGGTAATATTATATGGGCGAGAGTTAAAGCTAGAGCTAGTGTATAAACACACAAAGCTATAAAATCGTCATGTGTTAGTAGATACGATGCACTTATTCGCTTGAGTAGATGTAATAGACGATCACATCCGGGAAAGTAACACACAGTTACGGAAAATATAAGTAGTACTTACTGAAGAAACGGGAGTATAATGCCTATCATTTGGTACTACATGACAGTTGAGTGAAACACGAGAGCACTCGCACATTGCATACCATTACATCCTATGTGTGGATACACGAGCAAGCAAAAAATCTTTTTCTGAAGAAACAAGCAGTTTACTGTGTTTAATGCTGGAGGCATGACTCCAGTAGAAAGGAGTGAACCCTGTGATCTTGTGTAAGTCTTGTGTCTATGCAGGAGTGTGACACAGTATTCACTCAACTTGGTCCGTGATGGATGACAGTAGACCGGCCTGATTTTGATTTATGGTACACAATGCAGACGGCGTGAGTACAGGAGTACAGTCCCGAGTATTGTATAATAGGAGCAGTATATTAGTACTTGCCGACGCACTGAGGAAATGGACGAATTTTTCATCTTTTTCAGGTCCATTGCTGCACACACGGTTCTCTTGTAAATTTTTTATATGAATTTTCGTATTTTATGAGCTAGAAGAAAATTCGTTGCTGTGTAAACTCCCCTGTGATTTCCTCTCTCTCGGACATACAAATACATACATAGCTCATCGCATACATATAGGTAGCTTTAAAAGAAAGAGGTATGTAAGTTACATGGTGTTTCGCCGGGAATTACCTGATGCCTTTTTAATTTGCAATCAGTTTAATATTCTGTGTGATGTAATTTAACATTATTCTGCAGGTCTTCATTCACTTCACGTGTGAATGATGAGAAAGCTTATCCTGCATTGGAATCACTCCTCTGGCCAAAGCAACTACGACGAACAATGTGTGTTCGTCTAGTCGAGCTAGCCTTGGCAGGATAAACAATTTAATAAAAGATTGCATAGGTTACTACTACACTAGGCATATGTAGTATGTAGAATCGTAGGCGTTTGTATAGAAAACGTAGTCATTTGTAGCAAGTGTAACTAAGCTGAAGTTTATCAGATATTCTCTTTCTCTTGTGGATACATTACGAGACATACAGAGAGGTACCTAAAGGAGTATTGGTAGTACATGGAGTAGTAAGTCAGTTAGTAGTTACTGTGAAAATAGACTAAGTTGAAGCTATCACACACACCTAGTAATACATGGTACATTGTAAATCTAAAGTTAATCTTGTTCCTTTTGTAGCAAGTGTAACTTAAGTTAAAGCTGATCACATCTGACAAATGCAATATGGGGTGGTACACTAAAATGTAGTTAAGCAATTTCAGTAATACTCCTTTACTACTAGGTATATACAATAGAATAGAATAGAGTGCTGTATACACTTTCAGGTTCACAATGGCAGAGTAGTATATAGTACGAGAGAATGGAAGAAACTCATTGGTTCTAATTCTCACCGAACATCCTTCCTGCTTTGCAATTTATGGTTGTTCTGTTCTTGCACAAATACATTACTACATTAGCCCGAGAGCAAAGTAAAAGACGAATGTACATAGGAAGCCTTTTAGAAAGTGATTTGGTCAGGGACAAAAATAAATCGAACTGTAATTTAGAAAGTTTGTCACACAGCCAGGAGTAGAAGAATATAAGGAAACCAAAACCAGGACAGTCGTCGTCACAGAAAAAAAGGGGGAGAGAGAGTCAGAGGGACGTAGAGCTTGAAAGATGAAATGAGAAGAGTATTCCAGTAATATGTTTTCTTTGGACAAAGTCATAATATAGAATGTATTATGTATACATACGCCAAGTCACGAAAAGAAAAATTTCCATTCACGTCTGACATGTTCCATATGCATGAGAGTGACGGAGGCAGAGTATGTATCAGTTTCATCGTGCACATTCATACATGTACCGAGATGTACAGTGTTATTATGTATAGAAAGGAGTACTAGAATAAAGTAACTAGTAAGTACCATGCACTCTGTACTAGTAGTACATGGTAAGTAACAAAGTACTACTAACCCTAGCACTTTTTAGTTTTCGATTTCTCATCCGTGGCCCTCACAAGAAAAATGTACTCGTGTCAGCAAAAAGAAGCCAGATTTCACTCTTTTCGCCCGAGGTCTAGGAAAGGGCAAGTTGATCTTGTCTTGATACTTTCTCCAGCTATGCTGGCTAGGACTCTCTTTCTTGTCCGCACAAGTCCCACTTAAATCCTAATGTACTCAAACTCTACATTATTCTGTTTGCCGAGAGTCAAGTCAACTCCACTGCATTTTTAGTCAACACTCTTCGCTCATGCATTTATAACACGGATTGTTCTTCTGTGTGGACACTATGAATGCTTCTTCCAACTATTATTACGTCCACTGTACTACCTAACTAGGTATTTAATAGAGGTGGGAACGAGCCGAGCCGGCTCGTTTCTTTTCGAGCCGGCTCGTTTTCGAGACGAGCCGAGCCGGATTTTT
>JAQFYB010003960.1:0-17665 GCA_034694085.1 Pogonognathellus longicornis | reverse complement strand
ATTCATTGCTTGAGTAAAAATTCTGCAACAAGGGGGAAGTGGTCTGAAGAAATGTTACAGTTAGGCATATTTCCCATCTGTTTGCATTGACGGCGGTTTAGCAATCCATATCTCCGAATTAGCTTCAAGTTCCCTTCGACTTTTCTCGAATGATGCTTACTCCATACGGTACTGCAATTTTTAATTAATCATTCATAAATCATAATGGCAATTGAAAATAGCTGAGCTTAAAAGTTTCATTCATAATACACAGGCAAAATCAATTACATTAAAATTCAAATAAACTAACCTGTAAAATATGTAATCTACACAAACCCAGCCGATTTGTTTCGTTGTCGCAATATTCTCACAATGATCTTTACGGTCAAGTTGTGAGCCGTACACATTCTTGAAGTTAAACTTGTGACTTAAGTCACCTTTAAATGTACATTCAACGCAGGCTTTGTTGATATGTTCCAATACATTTGTATCGAGACCATTATCACATAATTTCTCTAGCACTATTGATTTTGAGCCAACCGATGATACATTTGCTTTAGTAATGTTTGCATAGACAACGGAAATCTCATCATTTTGCTCCGCAGTGCCAATATAAAGCGGGTTAGGATAAAGCTGTTGGCTTACAGAAGGTCCTATGGTACTAGTTTTTTGGTCAGACTGTATGACGGATGCCCCACTCAAATCCACGCTGCCTATATGAACAAGTTCTTTTTGATCTTGCAAATCAATTTCAAAATTTGACTTTTTGAGAGTTTTCCATCTCTTTAATCGTTCGGAGACAACTTTGTAGTGCTGACATTGATCACTAATTCCAAAATGAGGTGGAAGAGATCCATCCGTCTTTATTTTTCTATATAAAGAAACCCGATAGGAATATTCAATTAATTAATTAGGTTCAGTAATAAGCGTAAATAAACAACTGAGAGCAGTTGCAATGCAAATACACTGATTCTTACACTTGCACTTACTTGTTAGCAGCAGGACTCCAAGAAACGTTATTGGAAATTTTTCCGTCTGTAATCAAACGAACTCCTTCACTAAATGGTTCCATATTAAAATCTCCGGTGAGAATAGTAGGATAATATTTGGGTTGTTTGTCTTCATCAAAACCACGAAATGCAAATCGGTCCAATTCAGCCAACATAAATT
This sequence comes from Pogonognathellus longicornis, assembly GCA_034694085.1. NCBI lineage: Eukaryota > Metazoa > Arthropoda > Collembola > Entomobryomorpha > Tomoceridae > Pogonognathellus > Pogonognathellus longicornis. Next base: position 16,516 of record JAQFYB010003960.1, on the reverse strand, counting down.
GCATTTGAGCTATTCTCACATTCTAATCAAAAAGAATAATTTAATTCAATTAGATACCAATGAAAACCAATTCCAACACAATATTCTGGAGATTGTTTAGGTATAGGTAGTAGGTACCAATCGCACACTTGCTTTGCTACTAAATTCGTAATATTTTTATAACAATCACTTAGGATTGTATAAAGTGATTGCAACTGAACACTGCAAGACCACGTCTCAAAACATACTAACTAATGCATTGCATTTTAATATTTAATTAATTCAATTATTTTTTTAAGAATTGGTGTGATGTTTATGGACGTAAATGGTAATTAACACTTCATAAGAGAATACTATGAAGCTTTGGTTGAGAAAATTACAGTCCACCGCACAATTTTATAATTCAAAACTTTTCATATCGTCGTACTAATTCATGTCAGATTGAAAATTGGGGTTAATAAAAGTATAACTTGTCAGTCATGTTTTAGAATTAGTACGATGATGTGGTCCATGAACCCCTACCCTGGGGAAATAAGACTATCGTAGATTAAATAGATATAGAAGATTGCTCTTTCCTGAACCTGAAATTGACTGAAAGTTTTGGATACGATATGGCATTAGTTTGTTATTTTTACAACTTATGTACCTGTCTTTTTGGGTTGTATAGAAGGTGGGTAGTTCCCACTACAAACTTAAGTTTTTTTCCAAGCTTTGATTGGAGTTTAACTAGCAATCCGACATTATCTCTATTTAGGATTTTTACATTAGGCTGGTGATACTCAACCCCTAACTTTTCTAATAGAGAAAGTGTGCTGGCTCTGTAAAATATAGCACACCCATCAACTTTATCCAGTGTTCGTTTTTTGAAGACTCCCTTGTAACCTGTAAGTAGGGAATATTCAGACTTTTTATGTTTTTAATGCATTAAATTAACTGAACTAGAACATTTATTATAATACTGACACCGTATCTTATTGAAATGCTTAAATACATAAAAATCGATAATTACCTCGAGCCAAAAACTCTCGTCTATAAGTTTCATGATAATAATCAGCTTCAACCTCTTGCAAACAGAGCACGTCTGGACTAATCTCATCAACTTCTGAGAAAAATTGCATTATTCGGCTTTCCACGTTTAAAGTGTCAGCCTGACAATCATTGTACAGATATCTGTGATTTTCAAGCAATGTAGGGGCAAGAATATTGTAAGACATGACCAACAATCGAGTTCCATCTCCTATGTTGTTGCTGTCATCTGAATTTATAAGATAAACAGAAAACAATTTTATTGTATTATAAAGTTAATGAAGTACCCTAGCTAACCCTAACACAGAAAATAATATTAAAAAATGAATACTCACAGTTTGGTCCTATTAATTTCCCCCATGTGGTATATTCCCATTTTCGTTCAACAGGTTGTGTTGGTTCATCATGTTGAGAACGACGCGAACTATTGCGATAAATATCATCAACCGGACCCCCTATAAAATACACAAATTAAGAAGATTAAAAATAATGATAATATTAATTACATTTAAGATAGTAGGAAGGATCACTAGTTTTCCAAATACCATTAGTAAATGGTCGTTGCTGTTGGAATCGATTTAGGTTTGCCGATGATGAATGTTCACTTCCACTTAAAAATTCGTGACGCATTGGTCCTGGTCCATTTCTCCAGTGAAATTGTTGATCAGCTTGACTTACGAAATTACTTGACCATGATGATTGACGCTGCCTAACTTGGGCTGGATCAGTGTAAAAATACGGATTATTAATTGGCGCATTCGCGTTTCTCCAAAACTGTTGACTGACGCTGTCTGTTGATTCTCTCATTTGATGGACATAAGGGGGGACCCAGGCTCCCATTGGCTGTCTTCTTATTAATCCATCAGGGGCAAGCAAATGTCGACGAGAGTTAGCCATCTCTTTAGAATATCTAAATGATATTTGGAATGGTGTAAATTTTGAAAACAACCTGATTGAAACGATTACCATCAGAAATTGCCCCACTTAATTAAAGTCAATCACCATCAACTGTTGACTATGTCGATAAATCTTTAAACAATTTAAACTTTAAAAATCACTGCTTAAAAACATTATAAACTGACGTAATTAATCTTCGAAAGTGGTCAACATCCTTAAAATTTCAGTTAAAAACTGGCTTTTTACATAGAACTCTTTCTTTTCTAAACAATCTAACATCAAACATCTAACCAGAATCGCATTAATCGTGTCTGAACTTTCTAAAAATTAGCACAATATCACAGACTCGCAAGCCCATAAATACCCCATGTTTCGATTTTTTTTGCTGAGAAAGTGCAACTAACAACTAATTACTAACTAAAAACTAAACTAACAATCAATGATAAATATGAAATATTCATCGAGCTGACTAGACACTAGACTACTAGAGTGTTGAGTTGTATTTGTAAATCACACAAAATAAATTGAAAACGAACCTCGCGCCAAATTATGCCAGTAAGCAGAGAGAGTTACTGGAACTTGTGAAATGAAGAACTTTCTCTACTTTTTTGGAGAAATGTGTCGCAACACGTCAACTTTTCCTTAGGGGACGGGACACGGGTTACGTTTAATTTAATTTTTGTTTAATGGATATTTTTCATTTTTCGGGTTTCGGAGGAGTTGTGTTGCAGTCTCTTCTGCAGAATAACTTCCAGATCTAGGTATTTAATTTAATACATTACAAAGGTCAGTTTTCAGTTAGTTCGAATTTTGGAATGAAAGTACAAGATAGATTCAGTGACTTAAAATTCAGTTAATTCGTTACTTAATAAGTGTTTCTTATGTTTATTACTTGATTCCTTGCGTAATTTATCAGTAGTGAAGTAAGTGTCCGAGAGGATCCAATATGCTCAAATATCAAGATTGAAATTAATGTCCAACAAAATAATAGTGTGTCGCTGCGAATTTGGTCCAAATGAGTTTTTAGCCAATTATGAGAGAGATTTACATAACGATTTAGAGAAAGGCATTACAAATGCGTAATATCTGAACAAGGCGTTTGGTTTTAATATTTGTTTGGCAATTTTTTCATCTTTAATTTGCATGCTCCTTAGCGACTATCAAATTCTTACATTCAAATCTCAAGTAATGAATTTTTCCCTTTTACAAAATGTGACTTAACCTACACTTTCTGTAAGTGTGCACTATCAAAATCGAGTAATAAGCCTTCCCTTTACTTTGAATTTTGAATGTACGAATAAAAAGGGAATAGCAATTAAATTGTGTAGGTATGTAATGTAAGCCACTTTATTCCCAATATCAAAACAATTAATATTTTGTCATGCCATACTAAATAAAGCTATAATCATATAGGTGTGTATTATAGTTGCGTTACAATATTGAAATTGCGAACTTTCTTCATACTTCAGACGAATTCAATTTAAAAAAGTTAATATCCGAATCTTCCTTTTCAACAGTTATTAAAACATCTCGAAACTTATCAAGTAATAACATTAACTGCGACCTGCGAACATTTTCCCTATACATAATTTCCTCAAGATGGAAATCCCCAGTAAAGTACTGAGACAGTTTTGAAAACATATTAATATCCTGTATTGACACCGGAGATTTTATCATAGCAACTGCTCTTTTCACAGCATCATTTAGCTCTGAGAGAGTTCCCTTAAACTTTTCTAGTGGTTCCACAGTCTCTTCGTTATTGTTATTTTTCTGTGCTCTTTGCCTAGCGCCATCAACATCTTCCGAGTCCACAACTGCTCCACTTTCCGATTCATGTGTGGATGGTAAAGGACTAACTCCTGCTTCATCCGCAGTGGTTTCAGAGAATGAATCGCTTACAGTAACATCATCTTCATCATCCTGATCGTAGGATCTTACGTTTACACTGAGGTTAAGACTAATATCGGGGTCTACATTCACTGTTAAGTTGTCCAACATTTTCGTGCATCCGCAGCCATCCAAATACGTTAGAAGGTAAATGTATGTATGTAGCTGGATTAAAATTCGGTGTTTTAGCAGCCATGTAACTAAACGTACCAACTCCGTTTGTACGTAAGTCCCTCCTGCATCACAAATAAGATGATAATGTTGAGTAAAGTGGATTAAATCCTATTTCTAAATTACGAAACCAATGATGTTAAATGTTTTTTTCTAACCTAAAATGGGATTGACACGTTCACCCAACGCCATCGGCAAAGAAAAATCAGCCATTGTTTGAGAAAATGACACTCCAGGGAAAGCTTCTGTAAATGCATCAGTCAATTCAGAAGATGTAAGTGGAGAATCCGGAGCAACAACATACACATTTGATTCGCACATTGGGTAAATTACTGTAGCATGTGCCCAGTAAACTAAATGCGAAGCAATTTCTACCACTTGAGACAGTGTGAGATCAGCATCGGCAGCCATGGTTTGCAGACTTTTCAATGGTGAGTACACTTGAAGTAGACGAGGAATAGTGGATGAAGCATCTATCCATAAAGTAGCCAAAAGTTCCTCAATTTCTATTAAAAGAAGAATTGTGTGATATGGTCGAATTGCTTCTAAACATCTGTGAATTGACTCTGGTTCAACTAAAGGGGCTGAAGTACGAAACCTACATTTTGAATGTAAGAATTAGGTACTTGTATTATGTCCACACATACATTCCAAATTAATTCGAAACATTAATTAAATATTAATGTTTATCAATTCATCTTGGAATTGAAAAATAAGACTAAAGTATGAAATATCTAAGTTTAAAACTTACGGAAGATAATGTATTCGATGAGGTAGACAAAAACTAATTTGTACCCAGTTGTTTACCTAGAAAGAAAGTATAAAGAAGAAACTTTATATACAAGACTTGTTTGATTTGTCATTCGAAAATGACAAATATGGATAAACATACACAACTTCTTAAATAAATGACTTTTTAGAGATAACTATCAAATTAGAGTTCTTTATCAGTAAAAATCTTATATTATTACCCTTAAGAATAAATACCCGGTTTGGCAAACATCATCATATACTTTCTTCATAATTTCGGCTAGTTTGCTTTTGGCCATTATTTCGTCATACAATTTTTCCAAAATATCTTCATTTTCTTCAGTCTGCTCAGCACATGCTTCATCATGAGTAGCAATAATAGTCTTCATTTCTTGACTTAAATATCCACATCTATATTCTTCATGCCTCAGTCCTATTCCAAGTCTTTTACTTAGATCATAAAAACATTTTACTATCGAATGACTGGCTATAGCGTTTAAACAGAAAACTATGTGAAACAGTTTTACGGAAGTTTGGAAACTGCAATAAACAAATACAGACGTAGTTATTAAAAATATATCATGTAAACAGTTATGTTATCACATGTTCTTATTGCAAATGACTAATGATGAGCATTCATCAGTCAAAATACATAGAGGCACCACATACCACATATTTTATATTATTATTATTGTTAGATAATAACTGTTTCAATTCATCAAGTGATTAATTACAGAGGGTTTAGCGGTCTCACGTCATTGGGCCTGTGCATTAATGTAGGATGTCCAACAAACCTCACATCATTTAATTTTAGTTCAAACTTTCTTTCTGATAGCTCCGAACTCACAGCTAAAAGATTACTTAAATCTGAAACAATAAAAAACAAAATACAAGAAACATTAAAATAATATTAATAGTTCGTATCACATGAATCACATATTATAACTACTATTTAAGGAGCTTATGTATAAATATGAGCATTAAAGTGTATACAAATACCTTTGTCACTTAGCTCTCCTAGCATTTCGTTTCCAGACGGAGAAAACTTTTTGGATGCTTTCTCCTGAAGATTGTTTCCACTAATGAACATATCATCGCTTTTGGATAAAGAATAAGGATTTCGTCTTCTAGTTGGAGGTGAAGTGCGAGAAGTTTTTCTAGATTTAACACCAGACCCAACTCCTAAATATTCTGAAGTCTCTGGTGATTGAAACACACTCGAACTCTGATTGTGAGACGGGAATAAAAACACAGATTTTTTCGTTAACGGTGTTGATGACAATGAAGGTATTGGAGTACTGGACACGTTGATGTTCATGGAGCTGTTGTACTTGTCCTTGTCCAAGTCAGGTTGTTTAGGGGCTCCTTTGTAAGGATACCGAAATAGCAACCTGTCCCCTTTACTGCCATTTTTGACTAGTATTATACATAAAGGGTTAACTACAGATGTGGAAAGTTGTTGATTTTGCTGATGCTGATCCATGATTCCGTGTATTGACCATTAAATTATTGATTGGACCTGTCATTTATTTTCTAACATTGCTGACAGAGATTACGAAGAAACTAACTCAACTTGAAATTGGGTGGATTGTCTAACTTTAATAATAAAAATCAGTTAATTAGGTTAAAGTGTAATGCCACTATTTAAAATGACACCAACACTAAACCGATTCTAAATAACGTTACATATAATTAATTATCTCTGATAGCTTAGATAGAAGAGAAGATTACAAATTACAATTATAGGAATAGAAAAAGTTTCGTTTATTTTCATGTTCCTAATTTTCTCCTACACTGTATTCAAAGTTTACCACCATCCACATTGATGTTGGTCTCATTCACACCAATATGCAATATAGGACAGGAGAAAGAAGACTCTGGAATGGAGTAACATGATATTTGGGGAATCAAGCTTTTGAAATTATAAAAATACATATCTATCTAAGAATTATTTATTTTTGATATATATTTAAATGCTAATCTAATGAATGCTTTGTTTTTTACATATTGCAAACTGCAGCAATTAATATCCTCGCTTTTTTAACGTTTCTTTGTAGTTAGAAAAATGTAAACGATAATTTATTCGGTCATTAGGAGTTGATTGATCTATTGATCATATCATATTATATACATTTAAATTAAATATTGGCTTTTTATCATATAGAATAACGTAGTTAGTTTAAGAGAATTTGCGTGAACATTCTGATTATTGAACCTAATCTTGAAATATGCCTTTTTCATTTTATAGAGTAATTAATTATATGATGGCTATTACCCTATACATTTAGATAATTCTATACTAATAATTTGGAGATATTTATATCACAAAAGAGTTAGGTACCAAAATAATGAATTAAGTTACGAATTAAATCCGACGCGGTCCAAGGTTTCCTTCAATCGATTTTGAATTATGTTTAGGTTACTGATGCCATCAACACATATTTTATTGACAGTTTCGAATTCCTGAAGACTTGGGGCGATCGTTTCGTGTAATATCTCCCTGTTTTTGTCCAAAGCGTCTAGAGCGTTCTTGGCAGTAACTTGAGCAATCTGAATTATTTCTTTTTCGATAGATTTGATGAGAGCTACTCGACTCTTGTATACAGCTTCTGTTTCTTCCACAAGGTTATCCATGCGAGACCAAATGGCTTCTCTTTTTGCATTCAATTGAAGTACATTATTGTGAGTCATTTTATCGGACTCTTGACATTCATTCAGACAATTTCCTTTGGATTCTGTCCTAACAGGTATACAATTCTGCTCCTTGTCAAAGAATTGGGTCGTATTTTTAGAATGTCCGCTTTCTTCCGCTTGCTTGGCAGTAGTTTTCAGTGGAGCAGCTTCAGAAGTGCTCTGTGTATCAAAATATGTTATGCACTTGTTGAGTGTCGTCTTCCCATATTTATACATCATTAATATAGGTATCAATTATAGCATGTACACAAAACATGCACATGAATATTTAATACTGAAATAATAACCAGATATTGTAATAATACCAAATGAATCATGACCCTAAAGTATGTTAAACCTTTGACTTTAATTTAAACCACAAAATATACCATACGATCAAAGATGTACTATGTTTACGGGAATTTTCCTTCATCCTTTGGTCTTTACATTTGACATTTACATGCATGTAAAGTATTACCTCATTTTGTTCAGATTCAACAATCCCATTTGTTTTTCCGTTAAAAACTTCCATTCTTCTGAATTATTTTTATTTCCTTTCCAGAGGGGCTGACGGACTGATGAAAACCACAAGCCACAAAACGCCAAACAACAAAAGTGAGTAAATATTATGGCAGAAGTCACAAACCACAGACAGACATAGACATTAAAAATAATAAAAACGATGGATAATGGAAGTGGTAGTGGATGCAGTTGATGGACAAAAAACAATCACAAACAGAAAAACTCACCTAAAGGCTAAAACCCGACGGAGATTTACAGACAGATTGAAACATGAAAACCGAAAAGTATGAAACGTCTTGTAAACTTAAAAAGTATTACTTTCTCCAGCATTTTCTCCGATTCCGTCGCAGCTTTTAAGCTCCTTATAATTCGACCAGGGAAAGCATGAATGGACAGAACTTTCGCCAGTGAGAGAAATTATTAATTACTACAGCTTTTACCTTAATATTATACATTAAACAACAACACAACCCGTTTGAGGTTAATATTTAAGGTGTTTTATTTATTTACAAACATGACACCATAAAATCAGATGCTTTAATCAACAATCCGGAACAACAATTTCATCTAAGAAGAATAAGAAACGGGCATGCAAAATGGCAGGCACGTACGTACCAAATAAATACCAACGGACATACATCAAAGGATCTTTAAATGTAAGTTTATATTTAAACATTAGTATAATTAGTCTAATATTACAAAATAAATCGAAGAGTTAATTTCATATTTGTCACCACAATTTAATCTTTAGCTTTCATTTCCTTCATAGGAATGGATATTGGGTGGGAACTTTCTTGTTCGTGAGATATTGTATCAAGATCGAGTTTATTGGGTGGGTGAATGGGTGACGAAGATGGTGAATTCGAGTTAGTTTTTAGTTGAGGAACATCTACAAAAATATCTTGAGATGGGCTTCTACTTTGCTGAGTGTCCAGTTGTCCAGTTTGATTCAACGGGTTTCTGTTTCGGTAGTCAGTCTTTGTACGGAAGGATGCACATTGTGTGGCGGTGGAAGCACCACCACCTGCATGAGTGTAGAATGAACTTTTATTCTTCCGGGAATAACTCCTCGTCGTTTTAACAGCAGTTCGGCGTGTTACAAAACGTCGGTACTCGCGTCTAATGGCTTCTCTCACATCCGAACTGATGAAGCAGTACAATATAGATACGAACAAACCCTGAAATCACAAATCCATAGTCATCATTTTGATTATCCTGCTCCATAACACACTATCAATATTCATCTACATGAAAATCAGCGAATACAGTATTGAAGTTTTATTGCACAAGTTATTGTTATGCAATAAAGCTGCAATAGTACTGTATTCGCTGCATTCTTTTATGTCCATTACATACATATTCGACATTAATGTAACTAGGTATAGTAAGATTTATTCAACCACATGTTGCAAAGATAAGAACAATGCATTTAAAATCTTATATTCGTGTCTGTATAGTAGTTAGTAGTATAGTACCTGTGACGATTGAAAAAATGTGTTCAAGATAATGAATACTTTCTTGTAGTGACCACCCGGGTTGTATAGAAATAGCAAATTGTTGATCCCAAGAAGAGGAAATAGAATCGCAGTTGCTTTCACCGCTCTCCTAAAAGAATACATTAAATTGATTTCAAAAGTGAGGAATCTGATACATTGCATTTAATTTTTGGTACGGCTCGCGAGAATGTTAATTAACTCATATTAATCATTAAATATTTACGTTACATTACAATACAATAATTATATTTATCTGCAGGGTGAAAACTCAAAAGATTGCATAATATTTTATGACACAAAACAACAAAGAGAAATCAGAATACATTGAAATACTATTACACACAGACACGTATCTAGGATTTCAGTATGGGGGGGATAGTGTTGAAATAGTTTATTCCAACCATTCACACTCTTTTGTTCAAGGCCGTATCCAGAAAGTGATTTCGGAGAGGTCAAAATTCAATATAAATGTGGTTCTTAACGTGCGTAGTGCGTAAATATTTAGTCAAATGAAATTGGGTTAAATAAACAAAATGTGCCTGTAGCCCGAAAATTTTTGCTAATTTTTGAACTTTTACAGCAAAATTAAAAAAATCGGGGCGGAGGGTATTTATACGTGATTAAACAATGACAATAATGTCTAGTGTAAGCTTGTATAATCTGGGGGATAGTAAGCACACTCAGCACCCTTAGTGGATACGTGCCTGATATGATAACACAATATATAGGTATGCAAAAATAGAATTGCAATCACAAATCTCTCAGAAGTAACTAAAAACAATGTTAGTACCTTAGAATAACGTGCAACAATAACATTTAATTATACTAAGAATAATTAGGTACTATTGATTACCTATGTATCATAAAATGTAATCTTATTCCACGCTGTAGGCGACAAAGTTTGTTTAGTATAATAGGTACCTACAAACATGTATCTACCAACAAGTTCTGTTGTTATTTTGATAACACTGTTAAGCAGGCAAGCATGAAACTATTGTTTACTTTGAAATTAAACTCACAAAACTCACTTCAAACGAAAACAATACAAACGCTCCTTAGTACCTTCGTAAAACTTTAGGGACCACCGAGCAGCAGGCCCAACACCTATTAAAGCCAATAAATGAAACGATATTTTGCTTTTTTACCATAGGTTCGAATGCTAAGGATTAAATTTGCCTTCATTTACACAGTATAGTCATGGGTAAAAGAAATCATGTTTGCATTGCAATTCTTTTACGCAAAAGCAACAGAAAACTAGTAGTTAATAAATAATTGTACTGTGCTTGTGTGACTAACATCAACATTTAACTTTTGCACTTTAGTAAAACAGACTGAATAAGAGTTATTTTAGTCACCTAAATTGTTCCGTATCTGTAGCGGGATTGGCTCTCTGAATTTTCGTGAGCAATATTCTCATGATGTTGACGAGAAACAGGAGATTGATCTGAAAAGTCAATAAAGCATTTTTACACTCATTTATGTGGTTAAAACAAATCTGAATTTTACTCGCACTCAAGCTTTACTTACATTTAGTAAATATTCGCCTGTTGATAATAAGCAAGTCACATATAAGTAGACCCTACTTTCCGTTTAAGGATACCTATGTATATACTTATCAGTAAAGCTGCATACTATTCAACTACCTATGTACACTTTTATATTAGCTGGTGAAAGTACTATCACTACATTAGTGTCGAAACAAATGAATGGTGTAAGCAAATTATAGGTACCCGTTGATAATAAGATTTTATAGTCTTTTGGGCTGTGTACATAAGCCTGGTTTACTGTTTCGTCTAGTGTTTCTAGAATGAGACATCATTAAATTATTTCAGAGTTTTTCTCGCAGTTGTATAATTATTGATTTTCCTAGTCCTTTCTATACTAAGTACACCTAAAAATCCTTTCAATAAAGAATGAAGTTACAAGAAGTAAGAAGATTTAGCAGTATTTGGTGATTTACTTGAGATAAAAATACATTTAGTCAATGCAGGATAGGCAGACTCAGATGCTGAAGCAATTTGTACTCGAATTGTGAAAAACTGTTGGCTCTAATTTTTTGTAAGTCCTGCTTGCTCTTTTGAAGTTTATACGCAATGTTTATGTTGATAGTTTTTTCACGTTGTTTACCTACTTATTTTTGCATGAACATTGAGCAAAACATTCTAGCATCATTGTGTTTTGTTTGTTACATCAAAGTATGATATTTCGTGCACATAGAAAGTAGTGGATAACTAATAGTACCTATGTATTATGCGCAATTTCTTCATTGATTTATGAATAAGAGACCAGTCGATATGGAACACTTCAACATACAGCTTTTTACTTTTAAGTGCACTTAAAACTTTGACACTTTGACTACATCGACTGTACTGCATAAAAATATTACAAGTATAGGTATAGCAAAATAGTACTTTACTTACATTTATGTTCATTCCTTCTCTCGCAGAGTTACAACTTGTGTCCAAATACAAAAGTAACTGACTGCATGCATAGTAACAATACTTACGAATGAATGCTATTAATTTTGTTTGAGGACCTCCTTTGCTATGAGTTTGTGTATCACAGTAAGTGTTTTATGCACTCAAGATGATTTCAAATCAACATTTACATAAAATCGAACAAACATGCACCAGTCCACTCCACATAGTGTTGTATGTAAAATCTAAATATTGTTATAATGGTATCTGCTTGCATACAGTGAAGTTTTCTTACCTAGGTACAAAAGTAAAACACTATCTAAACATCTATCAGACTGGGTACTTGAGTACACTTGCCAAACTTTTAGCAGTTCTTTTCATCTTAACATAATATTCATATATGTGTTCCAAAAATTGGACAACTTATTATTATCTACTAACACAGATAGCTTGTTAGTTTAGTTTTGTATTGTTATTTGGGTGAGCTCAACTGAATCATCAGATTGAAATATCAGCTCTTGAACACTATGACACTCAGAAACTTATATAACTATTGGGCATTTTTACGTCCCCATATTCAAAGTATGACTCTGTTAGGAATACTTTGTTTACTACTACACAACTATGCAATACCGATGCTAGTTACACAGTTAAAAGTTAAGTATTTAGTTTGTGAACACAGAGAGCAACGATACACTTGTTAGTGTAAATGTATACAATAACAACTATTTGTTCAGTTCAACAATATGAGTATGATATCCACTCAAAGCAAAGCAGAGCAGTAAAGTTTTTAAATACATTCTTTTCATCGTAACCCCATATCATCAAATGCTTTGGTACAAAATACTACAAAGCTTTGATCTAAGGTCTAGGAATGCACAGTTGTAATTGTAACCCAGCAAACTCATCGCCTTGAGTGACCTTATGGTGCAACTTTTTCTTTTTGAAACATTAATGACGAAGGATTTTATTCTTTGCAGAGTAAACAGAGTAGAGACAAGCGTAGTAATCAGTAACAATAACAATCAGTTACATAATGGTGCGGGCGATGTTTCATCTTGTATATTGATAACAGACACTATAGATGTACTGTATTATGTATGTATCTATATTATGTACAATAGAACGGCTGAGCTCTAAACATACATACCAAAAAAATCCTATTCAAAAGTGCTACAAAAGATTCATTAGGTAATGCCGTCATCAACTACCCTACCTACTTTCTAGTTTAATGGTAAGAAAACTCACACAAACACCAAGAGCTCAATATTTATAGTACAATACGTTCCTATATAACTAATGAATCTACGTGGACTTTCATGAGCTGCACTTCCAGCGTTCCAGCTAAAGTTATTTCACTTTGTACAGGCAGAAACGAAGCACACTTGAAGACAATCTTGTTATAAATCTAATGAAGCATGTAAGCATCCACCATACAGAAACAAACGGTTCTGGATAGGATGCTATGGGTAATTTCTTGAAGAAAAAACCAAGTTGAGAAAAAAATTCCAGTGGAGAAAAAAAATTCTTTTTTACATCGCATTGATAATGAGAGTGTTGCGGTTTTATTTAGTAAAGTCTTGGCTTCTCTCTTATACACACATTAAACCTTGCCTTGCTGCTTGTGTTTTTTTTGTTAACAACTGGATAAAGAAAGTATGTTCATGCATGAAACTTGCAGATGTGTATCGCTGGAAAATTTCACATTTGTTCCCTTGTATCAAGTGTACTTTAGTACGTAGTACACATTTAATTTAATACATACTACACATTTAATATTTGAAATGCACTGGAATGTTCGTTACTATACAATGACCACCATAGCTATACAATACAGTATGTGCACAGCTAAAGGTCTATGTAGTCTTGCAAAATGTTGCATTTAGTTTGCAAACTTGGTTGAGCTTTTCCTTGACTTACCAAAAGTGCAAAAATCATTGGACCGAGAAGAATCCAGATGTAAGGAAGATCGCTGTAGTTTTTCCAACATTTAACGGGATGCTGAGTTTCCATACTGGTGGCCCATGCTGCTATCAGGATGAGAGGTAGTACTGTAAATAAAAGTATCAAGTTAAAACTCGAGATCAGACAGCAATTCAACGTAATACTTGTGAGTGTTGTGAGTATGGTGGTGTCTTATGTAGGATATAATATACCTACCTATTGTACCTATACTTACTTTGTACGTTTACGCACTGAAAGATTAGAACTAGAAATCAATACGGTTGACTAAAGCGCTTTTGCCAAAAGGTTGCCCAGAAAATTCAATTTGCTATGTATACCATCCCTTTGGATGTCTTCCCTTAAAGAAAGACTTACATTCAAGTATGTAATTTTAAATTGCTTCACTAAATAATTCTTTCTGCAACTACTAAGTTTTTTGCGCTGTAAACTTTTACTGATTTATGAGATGAACATGATCGATTAACTCGATAAGACTGAAACTTGTGTTGCTTTGTGTTTTGTGTCTGTAAAAAAATTATTTAGGAACTAATCCAAATTATAGCAATGAAAGTATTACAAGACAAGACTAACAAGTGTATCCTATTTTGCATTTTGCTGACTAGATATTATGTAATGAAGAACCTCATTTATCATTCCAAGGGAGACTAAATCAAACGAATTGAAGATTACATGGCGAGTCAAAGGATGATGTTAATGATGGTGTTTGTGAATAGTTTTCAAAGTAACTTTTTGCTACACTTTTTAGCTACTGGAACTTGAGATCATAAGGGAGCTGACAAATTTTAATGCATAAACATCTAAAATTTTCTAAGTAAATATGTAATGCATCGTGAAATGAAAGAGCAACTTACCCCATCCAATTGAGTAATACACCTTAAAAGGTGTTCCACGATCAAAAACATTGGTAGTGAGCTTGGAGTGGAGGTAATGTCCTTGAATAAACATCCAGTTGATGGAAGCAACCGTTGCGTATAAGTTTATAGACAACACTGCTTTGCAGACAAAATCCTATAATTGCCCAAAGAACAGTCACAGTTGACTGGATAAGAGAAAAGCTTTTGGTATAGGTTGTTCTACCATAAGTATAAAAGTCTCAAGTCGTAGACCAATATTTGGCAATGATTCAAAGGATTCTCAAACACTTGACAAGAGAACTTGATCAATGTTCCGTACCTTTTCTACAAAACTTTTTTGGTTGGGAACGAACGATCAAGTAACAGCAAATTGACTGTTCGTAACATTTGGTTTGAGTTTCTCGATTTACTCCAGGACGTAATCGAAAGTCTCTATTGTACCATTAGATCCATTTTTGCCCAAATTTAATGCACTGCACACTTACTGTCCCTGTTAACACCATACTTTTTCACTCTCATATGTTTGTGTGCTCAATGCTCAATAAATACAATGTAGTCCGGTAGTCTGTCTACCCTATAAGACTCGTGACAATAAAATATGGTAGTCAAGTTATCAAATAATAATGTATAGTTCCTTTGAGGAAAGCAACTAAAGTGTGCTGCGTACTGCGTACCAAGCACAATTCTATCTAGTATCAAATCACAGGAAAGTAAATAAAAGTATTTTGATTGTCCACAAAAATTGAACATGTATTGTGTTTGTTTGTAGGTACAGAAGAAATTGTGTTTACAAGAATATCATGTCATGAAGCGTACAGTAAGATAGTGGAAGTAAAAGCAATGCACTAAATCGGAAATTGTAATGAGTTACCTACCTAGATTTATCACATGTATTATTCAAACAAAGTATTTTCATACACGTTTTTATAGCTTCTCTTTTCTCTTGGAACGTTGTGAAATGTGTAACATAATATAACATGCAATCATTCAAGGTTTTCTTTCGAATTTTTACTTTCTCAATTTGCTCAGTGACTCAGCGAGGTGTTTTAACAAACCTAAGTATAAGTAGTTCCCGTGTAAGTCATCGATTTTTTTTATTAGTGCACATCTCGATTGCTCAAAAACATATTGTCTTAAATGTCATAACAAGTTAGCGATAAAAGGAAACACGAGATTGCAAATTTGTGAAACATAAGAGTAAGAGCATGTTAAAAGTATTAAATAGTACGTAGAATTCAATATCATAGACGTACTAAATAACACACTTCTTTCAACTTTATTCAATAGTGTGTAATGTATTGGTAATTCTATGTTCAAAATTGTCAATTACTTTCGTAATGCTTAAATATCCTGAAAGTAGAGTGTAGTTCTTAATATAAATTGACAATACTCTACAAATTGCAACTTATTTGTTTTAAAATACTTTCTCTTTTATTGCTTGCATACCTCTTTACTTAATTGCAATACGTTCTTCACAATTTCCACTTTATGACATGTGTAAAAAATATTGCATAGTAGAAGGCAAAGATGCTACTAGTTAGAAAGGAACATTTTCTAGAGGTAAAGTTCAGTGATCGTTTGGTGATCTAATACACGGACATGAAATGAATTAATGTTCATGAAATGTGAAGTGGTAATTTATACATTATTCTAACACTGCCGGAAACTTCTACTAACTTAAGGTGGAGTGTACACCTTCCATATTGGAAATATTCTCATTGCCCCATTCCCCCCATGTATTAACCTACCATTTTCTATGATTTTACTCCTATGTCTCATAACACCAATATCCCATGTATTTAAGCCTGGAAATCTTTGTGCGACGAGAACTCAATTTTGAAAAAGTTTCAAAAATTGTGGTAGGGCTCATAAAAAAGAG
>JAQFYB010003959.1:0-17666 GCA_034694085.1 Pogonognathellus longicornis | reverse complement strand
GTTATAGAGATAGGGGTAAATTGTGCGTTAACAAATAGTGGATGTATATTATAAGTCAGAGCAGGAGGAGCAGACATGCAACACATAAGTAGTAGTGATGGGTAATGTAGAGGAATGGCTCTTTCCTGGTTCATAGGCTAAGGCTCAGTGCCTGAGCCAATTTTCCCTGAAAAGTTTATAGCATCATAAGGATTCGGGTGCGCACTAATGACAGAGGCTGCAATTAATCACTGAATCTCTGGCATCAGGTTGAACCCAAATCCAATCCTTACAGTTACTCTTCTGCCTCTCTCTCTTTCTCTTCCTCTAACAACTAAACTACTATGTGGATAGGTAGCTGCTACTACATGCGTGTGTCTATCTCAAAATAACAATCTTACTTTTGTACCACCATTACATGGCAAGCACTGCCTCCATCAAAATATACTCTCAAATATAATGCCAAACGACTGCACTGTAGCAGTACTTTCATTTTGTAGACATTACGGCTCGACCATGTCAAGTTATATAAAGTATTGTAGACGAAGAGGTTTATTTACACATATGAAAGTACAGTGTGTGCTATAGTGGCAAAGAAATAAATTTTATTCACGTTTATAATGTCTGCGTGTTCATATAGTAGAGGTAAGGCCAATACATTATTGTACATAGTATAGCGTGGCAAGCAAATCATGCCATCATCATCATCCCCTCTTGTGCCAGCTCATCCTTTGTCTAGCAGATCTCTCAGAGAAGAGCAGATCAACTGATTTCCCTATCTTATATGTAGTAGTGCACGGGGCACATCACTCTATCCACTCTATCGGCTGTGTCCAATGAAAAACTACATATAATATATGCTTCGCTTATGGTGTAAATCAGAAAAAGACAAAAATACCCGGCAAACAATATATTTCATGGGTATTTCTCTATGTCGTCTTATGTCTCTCGCAATGACATACAAAACAATGCCACTTCAAACGGAAAGCTAGACAAACTACTAGCTACTATTAGTGTGTCTTTTCCAATAGCTTCGTCTTGTATTCTAATTCATCAGGCTCAACCATGGGGTTACGTTACAAGACATGCCATACTCGCAATAAGTGCATTTTTTTAAATCGATCATACATATCATGAATTATGAAGCACAGGAGTATACACTTAATTGAACGTTTTGGAATGGTAGACATGCACAATGTTTGAAGCGTGAGAATTCTTAAACGTAAATATCATTGTAATGATCGGTATACATCAATTAAACAATTGTAATTGGAAAAGTGTACTTTAGGTAGGTACCTACTTATATAAAAGTAAACAAAAGTACTAATACTCCTTTCCATGCTAATTTAATATACGACAGAGCATTTTTTCGCGAAGTTCCAAGTTTAAATGTTAAATGTGGGTTTGTGTGTTTTGTAATTAATAGATCAGTCAATGTCGTCATAATACTGTGCCTCGTTTGCGAGTGAAGAATAAGTTTACATTTGTATAAACTGATGAAAAGGAATAAAATAGATAATTGCTCGGGACTGATTGCTCCGTTGAGTGAGTTTACGAGCAGAAGATAAAACATTTCATTATTGTGTGGTTCTAATCGAGACACGAGGACGCCTGCACTTGCTTCATGTTATGCTCTTCCTTTCGACTTCTAACAAGCCTGTCGCTTCTCTTGCATGTATGTACAAGGAAAAGTGTATTGTCCCAACTAGTAGTAAAATATGTAAGTGTCATTACCATCCACTACTCCTGTTAGCACACAGCGCAAACCTTAACTAGGTGTCTGCGAGTGCTATTTCCACATTATTGTTATAGTTGGAAGTCTGTCTCAGTCAAACCAACGCCAGTAATGCCAACCAAACGGCTCTTGGACCTGATGCATCACATTCGCATGCACACAGAGCATGTACAACTATCCTGGCAGTAGTAGTATGTAATGTAGCATGTAGGTAGCTCACACACAAAACCCTGCTGCTTAACTCACTGATGAAACGGCCTACTACTACCACTACTGACTTTATCACGAAAACCAAAGGAAATAATGACTTGGCATTTTATGTCGACGTCGTCGACGACGGAATGCTTAAGTACAAACACATTACATTATTATTTCCCTTTAAGTAAAGCGCATCAAGTTAGTATTTTCCTCTCCACTCACTCCTGACTTTCCTTTGTCAATAATGCCAGCAATAATTCGCTCCACTTCCCTTTACTCCGCTCGTGTGCTGTGTGTCCGAGATGAGTCCTAATAAACCATAGAATTAGCTTTATGATCATCTCGTAGCAGTAAATATCACTTCTAAATAAAATTACCTTCGTATCGCTGATTGAACTCATAAAGAGAGCGAGTTAATGTACTAAGGTACCTAATCGCCTGATTCAGTCTTGGGCTTAGCAGAGTACTCGAGAGCACTCGATTTGTTAATAATAACTGAGCCACTTTTGTTTGTGTACATGTCTATGCAGAAATTACTGTATTATGTAGTGCAAGTGCCATTATAGCAGCTACTCATTTTATGCAGCTTAAGACTTGCACATTACACAAGATACATGTGCGATACTGTTTGATGTGACTGGAGGCAATCATAAAATATTATATTGTCATCATTGTCGTGAGCCCAGACAGGAGACACACGAACAGTCAAGTTTAGTCTGCTAACTACTTACTCTATACCACTAACTATGAAATGAATCCTCCCTAAGCCTTATTGGCCATAGAAATTCAAGGCTAAGGTAATTTGGCTGAATAGAAAGGACTGTAAATTATCACATAAAAATCCTATGAGCTTGTCACAATCCTCTAGCGTCTAATTTATGCTTCTGCCTCTGGTAAATGCTCCTCTCATCGTCTCATCCACACTCCAACAATAATTCAAACCCCCATTATTAGCTAAGCTTGATTTCATAACAGACACAAGTCCTTTCAGCTCACACAGTTCTTCTTACCCGCAGATAAAAATGAAAATACTTTTATTTTATAAACAACAGTTTTCTATTGGACTACCTACCAAGCAATTTCTCTGTGTGTTGTGTGTAGGGACAGCACAGTAAGTGTATTGTGTCCTCTTTTTAAACCTTGACTTGATCCGAAAAGAGTATTATGTGTCACAGCAGTTTGCCATCATCCTTTGGCAACATTTTGCTCGTTTTCACACACAATGTCTCTCAGATGGATATCATAAAATGAAATAAAAGACCCGTCAGAAATGTTGAATTGGCTAAACTCAAGTGAGGATCAACGACGTGCTCAACAAAAGTGAAGTAAAGGCAAGAAGCACAATCTGAAATAATTCCTACATTTCTCTGGATGTGGATGATGCGAGTGTAGGGAGTAGACTATTGTATGCATTATAGGTATAGTGTGCTGTCGTGTAAAAAGAGCTAAATAGTCGCAGTAGGCAGCTTCTTACAATGCACAATAAAAGTCCACACACAGGAAGTACATCCATAAGCAGAAAGGATGAAATAAGAGCATCTCTTGTACTATTTCCATTCTATTCTTCTTCCCCGTCCAAATCCTCACATCACACACTCCACAACACATCAGAAAATACTTTTTTATTTTATAAAATACTTCAACAGTCATTACACCAGTTCATAAAACCGCAGAGTTCAACCACTCACGTCAATATTGCCAACCCCCACCTCCAAATAAAATTCAGGTTTGCAACAACAACACAAACGACAGTACTAAGCGTTGTTTTGCTCCTGGCCGAGAAAGAATAAAATGAAATTCAGTTTCATATTCGGGGGATCTAATGGTCACACAATGCGATGGTAATCCAACAGTACGTCACATGTACAAGAGCACATAGAAAGGAATAGGAGTTTAATATATGGGAGCATGTACTAGCTGTACATGGACAGCACATACAGATACTAGATAGGAATAATAGGACATGAGAGAATATATGGTGGAGTAAGTACTGTTAGTATATGAGTGTGTGCAGCAACTGTGGAGCACTACTGACTAATCGTAAGATAGGGTTTACGAATCTCATCTCATGATGAAAAAGGGAAGAAAGATGAGGGCACGGAAAGAAATAGCAATAGAAGTGGAAATGGGAATGAGAATAGAACAGAGAGCAATGCCTACAGAAGAAGAAGAAGAAATGGAGAGGACGACGAGGAAACGAGGAGAAAAGTCTGGAGTCGCTATAAAGATAGAGGGAAGTAAATGTGAGAAGATATAGACACAAGTAAAGTAGTAGTAACTAAACTACATCAGATCTGCTGCTGTGTGGAATAGTCAAAGTTAAGTTGAGAGTGTGCTGATGTTGAAGGAATAACTGCTGACACAACAGTTGGGTCTTTACCGAAATAAGGGATGGGCCAGCCAGTGCAATGCAATCCAATGCAATATCCTGCCAAGACCAGTCAAAGCCAACCCAACCGAGTCGCACACAAATAGCACAAGTACTAACAATAACTATGTACATCCACTGTCACTATATGCATAACACTCTTCTTATACATTACACGCTTTCAGTCTATGTACACAGGCAACATACACTTATAGTAATAAGTAGTACAGTTAAACAGGACTTAAGGAATATTATACAAAATAAAGTGTATACCTATAGTATACACTCACTACACGCTTAGTGCTGCGTGTAGTTTTGTTATAGAATCTCTTGGCATGGCCTAGCATAAAATTACATTTTATATATAAATAGAACAGGCACTGTGTGTGCAGTGTTTGGCACATTGTTGGAGTTGAGTGGGCCAAGCCAAGGCAAAGCCAAACTAAAGAGACTTTAGTACAAGTAAAGCATTAGGTACTTATGCCACTATAATAACTACTTACTGGCTATCATTACTAACATTACACTATACCCCTCTAGTCCCTACCAATACAGCACTGTACTGTACCTATTGTATATAAGTGTGTGTATGCGGCATGCCCATGTATGAATAGCAGCATATGAGTGAACCAAAGCAAAGCAAGAAAGATCTTTCTCACTCTGTGTTTCTTAAGAAAAGGATTCACTCCCCGTTGCGAGACTGGATTCTCTCTTCTTGGCCGCTTTCAAAAGGAAGGGCTTAGCTCTTCTCAACACTCCACTCACTTACGATCTTCTATTGGCTCATCTCAATTGTCAACTACTACCTAGTCCAATCTCACACTTTCGAGTCCTTCCTATCTCAAACTCCCTAGTCCGTCTTATATTTAGCTTCACTGTTATTTCATCACTTTTATTAATTATCCTTTCAATACCATCATTTCCTTGATCGATCGGCAATCAAAAAGCAGGGAACAAAAAACGAATACCTTGATGTCCTTTTATCAAATAAAGAAAAAGCAATATTTTTTTCCTTTTTTCTCATTTCTAGCCACAACACACATTTTCCAGGACAAGGAAGCCAATTGAACTCCTTCTTAACAGTAAACATTAATTAGTAGAAATGAATTTTTACAATGTTTTTGTTCCTTTTCAAAAAGTAGCCAAGGCATTAAATGCAATGACCCTCGGTGTTAGTTTGAGCAAATAAAATATTTAATTTAAATTAAAAATGACCCACATACCTAAACTCACTTATCATTGTACAAAAAATTTGCACCCAATATTTGATGGCGGTCGAAAACAAAGGACAATGTAAATATTTTGCAATTAATATTTGTATTCTGCAATTTGAAAAATAGTTACTAAAGTTAACATCTTTAGAAACAATTTTTAAAATTACTATCCATACAAAATGTTAGGACAGTTGTCCTCCCCCTAAATACGCCATTGTATCCTTATTTTTGTACTAGACAATTGTTAAGCCCCTAGATATCATATTATGTGAAGTTTGAACCAATTCGTTCTTGAGTTATCTTGTACACAAGGATGTGTGAAGTACACAGATCAGACGGACAGACAGACAGAGCATTACCATAATGCGATTTCCTACCTGCACCACATAATAAATAAACATGGACATATGGATACAATATTAAGTTTAGTAATTTTGTCATGGGTAGACGGTAGGGAGTAGGTAGTAGGTGTATCAATGCTGATACAGGTGAATTACTGAATCAACTATTGTGATTGTTGTGTTATAGTTATGTAAAGTTAATTTGTTTGTTGTGTATGAATTGGATGTGTTTATGTGGAATGGTTGTGCTTGGGTAATGCAATGCTATTGAGGAAATGATAGAGAGATATAAAGAGAATTACTAGTGAAAGTGGAGTAGAATGGTGTATATATAGCTGTGTCGTCGTTATAGTGGATGTAGTAGGAGTGGGCACTTACTTTACGAGGAGAAATGCTGAATCCGAAATCCGAAAAGACCATAATCTCGCTGATGATGATGCTTTGGCTTGGCCTTCCAATGAGCTCAACAGACAGACGAGCAAACGAAGCATTATCATCTCTACACTCCTTCCTTCCATACACACAACACAGAATAGAAATACGCTCTCACAAGGCATCATCAACTTTCCTTATATTGCTAACGCCTTCCTTGCTTGGCTATTCACTTTTAGTGCTACCAGTCTATTGGAATCTACTCCAAACACAGACATAAATATATACAACCCACCAATATCTCTAAAAGAGACTAGGCACACCAGCAGATGATGTCTCTCCATGCTACATCCATTCTATAGCCATATAGCAGAATAGTCTCAAATAAACCAACTCTTCTTTTTCTTTCTTTTCATTTCATTCTGAAGGAATCCATGGGCGAACCGGAACAACAGATCAGAAACACTCTCTCTACTCTTTACGTCCATAGAATCTATCACGAATTTACTTTTCTCCATCCATTCAGTCATAAGCGACATTCCAAAAATGTATAATATTAATCATGTCATGAAGTGACACAAAATATTCCAAATATCACAAATAGGTTAATAAACCATTTTAGCCTTGTTGCATATTATCGAGCAAAAAATGTTTATTTGCTATAAGTGATAAGAGTGAATTTAGAATAATAATAAAATGAAAAGTAAATGTCAAATGAAAAAAATCTTATAAATACCATATTGCATATCACATCTAACAATTTAATGCTTTGATCCATTTTAATAATAACAAGTAGTTTGAATGTAGAAGTAAAATTGATGATTTGGGTTGAGGGAGATGGTTATGGGGCATGGGAGTGAGGAGATATGATATTGTGACAGGTACAGATGCACGTAGAGGATTTGAGAATGTTTGTTATTTACTAGAGTGTAACTAGAGTGTATGTATAATAGAGAGGGAGGCTATGATTGGGTGCAGATAGCGAAGGACTTATTTAGCCTACTGCTACAAATACACTTTCAGTTATTTGGCATGAGTTGTGTGTGTAGTTTGAGTAAATGTAGTTGTAGGTTGTATCAGTAGCGCACATAACATATGTAAGCCTTTTCTCTCTTTATCATGTTGCTCGTGCATTATCCTGATGAAAGTTTTTCGCCGGTTCGTCTTCATCTGCAGTTCAGCTAAGTTCACGTTCAGGAGTTCAGCAGACGCTGCTGGTTTGTTGGTGCGGACGACGACGAAGAAGATGATGGGATGTGTGATGAAAGGGAGGAAGCTCAACAGGATTTTATTCGCTCCAGTTTAGTTAGCTTTTGTTGAGACTTGAAATTAAATAAGGAGAGTGTTAGTGTAATGTGCCTTCTGCATTTCTATTTTATCTTCTCTTTTCTGTGTTTGTGTAGTAATAGTGGTGGCAGTGGCGGTTCTATGCCTTTCATTCTCCTCAACTTGAAAGGACTTGCATTCTTCCTCTGTTTTACTTTTCTCATGACGGCTCGAAAAATGCCAACAATAAGTTAAAGCACAATTTTTTGTACTCTGCACAAAGAAAGGCAAGAGTGAATAAAGAAGGTAAGCAAAAAATGAAAAAACTACACACTGCTTTGCTATAAACTTTTAGACTCAACTCCAAATCAAGAAAATGGCTAAATGCTCTCTTTTTCTATTAAAGAGGAAATTTCTGGAGAATTTCCAATGAGCAGAGTCCAAGTAAAGTAACTAGTACAACCAATACCATATAGTAGCTCTAAAGAGAAACTTAGCGTCTACCAGCACTCTAGCACTAGAATTATGTCTACAGACATTATTACATGCACTACTAGGACTGCTACTAACGTATAAATAGTACAAGGCGGATTTCATTCTTTCCGTGCACGTCGAAACATTTCCATCGCAAGAATACATAAGTAATATGAAAGATTGAGAGTGTAACAGTCTGGAATTTATATACAACATTTCTGTTTCGGATTGTTATGTAATGCATTTCTCTCTATCTGTGTAAGTGGTGTCTGAACTTGTATGGCATTACTGTGTTACTTATCTGTATGGTTGTGGTGGAGGGTTGTTGCAAATGGAGAAGCCTAATAAGCTTGGAGCAGCAGAGACCCAGACAGGAAGAGTCGGGAGGAGAAGAACAGAAAGAAGAGTCGTGTTTCGTGTGAGGCAGGACGGCAGGGTGGTAGCGGCAGACTTCGTTGCTTCGTGCTTCTCTCTCAGAACTCCGAACGGAGATGTAATAGTAAAGTCAGAGAGTTGTGGTGTGGTGGAGGAGCAGACAGAGTTGTTTCCTGTAAGGTTCTGCACGAGAAATTCTAAGCCAAGCCAATCATCCAAGGCCGGAACGAGAATCACGAAGAAAGCGACAATCTATCCTCCCATAAATATACACAAGGAGAGAAAACCGGAGAAACTTGTTTTTCCGGCTCAGAATTTTGTGGTTTACGGATTCATTCCCTTTTATGTCCCACTTGTCTAATGCTGTCTTGTCTGCTTGCTCTGCTATTTCTCCCAACGGTCGCTCCTAATGTTATTTACTTGTAAAAATAGTAATTGCCAACATACAAAACCATCACACAAAAATATGGGCACAATTGGAGAAACAAGACTAGACTTAGCAACATGCTTTACATTCATTCACCATTATACTCTATGCCTACCATTCAGTATATCCATGCATACAGATAAGCACATACACAGAAGAGTTTCATCTCACACATAACACAAACAACTTAAAACAAAACAGACGGCCGTGACAATACCTTATTGTTTGTAAATGTTAACTCAAATAAATATTATTGGTACTTGGCACTCCATTTTGCATACAAAATATTTCCATTGATTACCGACTATATTGTATTATGTATATTTAAAATAGAACTTTATCTGAATTGTACATTGATTGGGTCAAGTACATATGTATTTAAATATTTATCAATATAGTACTAACAATAAGAGCAAGAAAATAGTAACATCTACATATAATTGTCAAAATTTAAAGAAATTTTAATTTGTTTTAATTTTCAATTACGATTTTAATTGACCATTATTAAATAACATCAACTACTTTATAGAAATGATCGTTCTGTCTGTCTATCATTCTGTTTGCAACAGGGTTGAGAATCTGACAACGAATTTTTTCTGTTTCGCACATTTTGGGTTGAAGTAAAGCGTTTGGCTATCTCAGACACTGTAACAACGTTGTTTATGTTACTACTCTCAAATGCATAAATACACGCTAAATCTTTATAAAATGGGTTAGAAATTGAATGTCACAAACTGTGCCTTATGTTTCATTGCTGTTATTTACAGCCATTAAAACGGTTCATTTTAATTGGCCGTGA
The DNA here is from genome assembly GCA_034694085.1 of Pogonognathellus longicornis. Taxonomy (NCBI): domain Eukaryota; kingdom Metazoa; phylum Arthropoda; class Collembola; order Entomobryomorpha; family Tomoceridae; genus Pogonognathellus; species Pogonognathellus longicornis. Next base: position 8,118 of record JAQFYB010003959.1, on the reverse strand, counting down.
TTCATTATCTGGTATTATTATTCCAATTTCTTTTCTATATGTCACCATGTTGGGATAATTGGGACAGACTAATCTTATTATAGATGTAACATCCTGAAATCAAAATCAGAAATGTAAAATAAGCTGCTACTTCTACCTAAGTATGTAGAAATATTAATAGCATGGGATATCTAGATAGTCATGGCTTGTTTTTATAAGAATTTGAAACTGTGCTATCACCTACATCCTTTTTGAATTGTAGAGAGCACTATAATATGTAAGTTACTGCGTGTAAGTATGAAAAAGCATAAGATTGTTTTATGTACTGCTTTATGTGTAAGCGAATAAAAGCTATATGGGTCAATATAGTTTATAAATAGATTTTACAGATTATTTTTTCTTGTCAACAAGATACACTCACTTGATACAAGTTGGAATAGGAGGTGGAGAAAAACCGTGACATTTACTACTATATAAAAGTACTAGCTAGCAAAAATGTCTTCTTTTATTCTTGCTATATAGTATTGTTCCTCTACAAAGACTGCAAGTGTATATGTACTCCACATATATACTACTGGATCAGATAAGGTAAGTAGGTAAATATCAAAATTAACACTAATAATGTAATATCAAAGCATTTAGAACGACGACCCCATTAAATCTGAATGTAAATGCATATATTGTGCAAAAGGATCAAAGTTACCTCTGCACACAAGATTCAGTAGTTTTCAATTTTTTGTACCTACTTAGTTTCTAACGAAATTGACCTATAAAGAGTGTTATGGAACGCCAGCATTTTAAGCATGTCTATTAAGCCATGCGTTTTACATTTATTCCACATCCATTTTTACTTGGCTTTAATTCGAATATCTCATTGCTTTACCATTTTGACTGATTATAAGTAATTATTCAACTTGTAAATCACAGTCAAATAAAACATCTTATAAAGCGTAATAATTTGTATTTAGTTTTTGCACTATTTGTTTTCAGTTGGTTGTCACAACTGTGTTGCGCAGCTACATCAATACAATAAAAGGTAGCAGACAATATATTAGGTATGTACATTCGTACAATACAAATGCTCACCGTCTCATGTTCCTCCAATTCAATACAGTTTAGACACAAAATAGAAGTATCAGCAGAATTTTGCGTAATGCAAAAGTAGGTAAGCTAACCATCATTATAAGTTAATGCACAAAGGCAATAGTTCTCTGCAGAGGTTATTGCTGTATTCTGTAGAATGGTGGTGATGGTAACTATTCTGACTATTGCTATTTTTATCACATCTTGCCCAAAATGACAAAATTGCAAACTTCATCCGTGTGTACAGCCAGCATTTCTGCGAAACGTGTGGTCATTGCACTAGTACATCATTCCAAAATAAGGCGACTAAGCTTGTGTTACAAATGATGATGCTTTACAAGGAACTTTCGTACTTTGCCTGTACAGTGATATACAAGGGAGGTTGTAGTATATTCTGTATATGTAGCTACTATGTACGAATATAATTGCGTCTTTAGTATCTCCATTTTTATGGTTGTGGAGGTCTGTACAGTAAAAAAGGACTGGTCTGGTTGTGCTGCTATAGTAAATAGAGAAGTGCAATAAAATATATGAGTAGGTACTAGGCAGTAGGTATTTAAGGAGTGTGTGTTGGAGAATGTTTGTCTGTGACTATATGTATGTGTACGTATTCTGATGTGCTTGCCCATCTGTTGCTTTCAAAAACTCTCCATCACGCTGCCCGTACTTTATGATACTCTTGGGATCAGCCCAAAGGGGCAACAGAGCAGTCCATCTCGCATCACATCTTCTCTCTCTTTACATCCAACTCAACTCTCCTTCTACCCAATTCTCTCCAGACTCCGCCGCCATTTCCTCCCATTCAAAATGCAACAAGCTTTGCAATGAGTCTCTTTTGCTTTCTCTGTCATCTATAACATCTCGCCCATTCGCCTCCATATAAATACCCTCCGTCTACTACACACATTTCCTATAGACAGACTTATCTGCAAATTACTCTGCTGCCTCTGCATACATGCACTCCTCCTATATACATAGCTGTGTGTGTGAACTGCATGTGGGTAGCAGTTTACATAATGCATACTGTACATAGGTATATGGGAACTTACATAATGTAGTGTAATGTGCACAGTCTCCGAGAAGGCTTTAGTATAAAGGAAGAATGTGTGTCTATACTAGACGGAGATGGTAGTAAAACGCCTGCTATGTTTGTAATTCGGAGCAGGAGCATCTCCTCAACTTATTTTGTATAGTTGGAGGAAGGTATGTTATTACCGGGAGAGACCTTCTATCTCTGTGAGTGTGTGATGTGAGAAAGAAGTGCTTTGACTCGTATGTCGAGAGGCGAGCAACACTTTTTAGTTCTAGTGGTAGTACACACAAGTGAAGTTGTCTTCTTTGGTCTTCTTAGGAGAGAAGTGTAATGTTGGTTCTTATAGGAGTCTTCACTACATACAACCAGCATGCAGTTACTGTTACGACTATCGCACTTTCACAGCTTTTTCTTTCTTTCCGACACACAAGACCCTGGGAGATGAAAACCATGGAGGAGACACACAGAGGCAGTTAAGGAGAAAACGTATTTGGCTCTCAACGGTGTACGTATAGTACTTTGTACTTGCTTTGCCTTGTACATGCATGGGAAACGACTCGTCGCCAGTTCCTTCTCGCTTTCTTTCTTATCTCACTTGAATGTGATAAGAAAAGCTCGGGAGAAATGGGAAATGAGTTCGCATCCAGGAAACGCCTGTTTCATCCAAATCCTCGTACATTCCATTACGTTACACTACACTGCTCTATATTTAACATGTCAGTATATTACTACCATCATTACACTCCTAGCAGCTATAGGCACAATATGCACTGCAGTTTACATATCTTATGTCCACCCTTGCCTTCCTATACTAACGAGACACTATCACTCCTATCCCCACACACAATGCACACAACTAAGCATGTAATGATACCAATGTGTCTCTCTATCTCTATATAACTCCAATAAATGGCTATACAGCACTCCAATAACTGAACGCCCATATCCTACCGTCGTCTGTAGAATGTAAGTGTACCCTATACATATTATACTGTCGATGTACATACGTTTACGTAATAAAGATTGCTTCACTTTAAATTGGTAATACAGATAGGAGCAGCAGTAGTAGTTGCAGTAAAGAGTTGACTGGCCAAGTCAAGATAGGCGGGTTGTTCCCCATTCACGTAGTAACACGGTGTTCTAATATTATTCGCAGCCTTAGAATCGGGAATTGCATATTGCTGCTCGTACATGAGAACGACACAGTGAGATAGAGATATATGTAGCACTACTAGGAAGAGAAAGGGAAAGATACTTGAGCTTTTACCTCTCTGAGCGAATTTCAGTAAAATGCAAGTTCAGTGCTGAGGAAGTTTAGTTATGCTCTTTATACAAGGATATTTGTATGATGGTTGTACAGATAGTTATAGTCACACTATTTTCTCTTGATGGTTTCATTTTCAACTTTCAGTCGGACATTAGGGGCATTAGAGGTATCTAGCAGGCATTGCAGCACTACTAAAATGCCAGACTAACGAAATAGCCTGTGTATCTATCAAACACACATGCAATACACGCGATAGACAAGGATATTCAATAAAACTGAGTGTTGAGTTTTATACAAGTAAGGAATAGTGGATATTATTACTTTGAGGGAATGTGTATGAGTATACCTTTTATAAATAGAGCTACAGTCATAAAACCAGTTGAGTCTCTTCCATTCCACAGCTCAGTTTGTATAAGTATGCAAGCAAATATTATACTCGTTCGTATGTCTAGCTCTTTCTCTATCTCTCTAGCAAATTTATACCGTTTAGAGTATGGAGCCCAGAGTACAGTAAGTTAAGTAGATAGACGACATTTACTTTGATTTGTACATTCAGCCTGACTTTCCCTTCCACCATCATGTGGTTATTCTCTTTCTCTTACGACTCCACACTTACTCTGCACTAGTATATAATACTAAACTACCAACACTTACACTTCACAATGAGAATCCTGTCTCTCCTTGTGTTACGCTGGGCAGAACAAGCAAAGGAGAATTGGAATTAATTTTTAAAGCCACTATTTACAAAAGAGAGTAAAGCACACACTTATAGCAATAGACAATACGTAATGGGAGCAGAAACAGACGCAGAGATAAAGAAGAGGCACAAACCTCTGCTTTACATATTATTCCTTATTATTCTACTCCTTCTCAAATATTGTACTTCCTCACTACATGCTCTAATGAAAGCAATTAATACAAACAAACCTGGAATCAGTTTAGAAAAGCCTTTACTTAGGTACTTACTTTTACTTCTATCCAATTCACATAGAATTATCATTTATTACGCCAATATTGGGAAATATGTGAATTCTAAAATTATTATTTATAAAAAGCATACCTAAATGCTTATAATGGGCAGAGTGGCAAAATATTAATGTGTATTGATGTTGCAAAAGCCTTGTTACAAAAGGGTGGATATGATTTTATGATGGAGGTATAGTGTAAGGGAGTGTTTGTGTGAGCGTGTTTGTGAAGGAAGAGGGATGGACGGATGGACGAAGTGGTGGAAGTGGAGAAGACGGGAGGAAGGAGAGTGAGAGCGGAAAGATGAGAAGAAGCTGGGAAGTTAGTGTGGAATTAGGTGTTCTTATGGCTGATATTAAAAGCGTATATTCCCTTGTTGACAGAAGGGTAGAGCTTTTTCTTGTCGAGTCGAGTGGCTCTTGTCTTGTCTTGTCTCTCTGTTCCTCTTTGCCGTGCTGTGCTTTCCTTTCCCTGAACACACTTCTAAAGTAAACGGACAGAGTGAGAGAGTGTGCAAATAATTAGACTCATAGTCGAGAGCTACGGAAATAATTATGGAATCGTTTAATTTGACTCTCTACGGGTAATACGCACTACCGACATTTAACTATCAGCATTCCTTCTTTTCCAGAGCAGCACTTTGCATTCACAATTACCATTCCGATCCAAGATAGCCACTTGCATGCTCTCCTTCTGTCTCTATAAATAAATAGAGAATACACCTAGCTCCCTGCCTCTTCCTTTGTTCCGCTCTCCTCCACCCACTCTCCTCCACACACATTCGTGCATTCCCGTTGTTGCGCTCCCATCCTCCGCTTCAGTTAACTAAATTGTTTTCCACTTCACTCCACTCTACACTTACATCTAAAATACTAATGTGCAATTAGCATACACCCTATACTATACCGAATTACCACTTTTACCCTATACTATGCACTTCATACAAGGTATGCTGTATATAAAGCGGAGAGTGAAATATATACAAATACCTAAGTGTCGAAAAGAGGTGATACGCCACTCTTATACAAAACGAATTCCGGCAGAGTCAATAGTTACATTTAAAATTTTAAAGTAGGTATTTCCATAGTATTCCCTTTCCAATTTTAATCTTCATCTATACCTTTATCTGTAGGTACTCATTGGGTAAATTAGATTTAGAGAGTGGATTTTTAAATTTCACTGCAACATAAATCATGTAGGTATTATAAAAGGATTGCATTAATGCATAGTGCATTTATTTATTTAAAATATGCATAAAATCTTAAGCTGTTATTGTTATGACTTATTGAACTCTCAAGAAGAGTACTAGTAGGTAAGTATAAACATCAGAGGGAGTATATTTCAATGACTACTAGGTAAATATACTAAAATACTACTTTCTTACGAGTTTCGTGCAATTTCTACCAAGGAGGAAGGAAAAGGAGCTTTTAATATTAAAAGGGACTTTCATGCAGCACGAAAAAATTCTGAGGAGGCTACAAGTGTAAACTTGTGTGTATTCTGGAGTTCTGTAACAACTTCACGTTCACATCATCATCAACGTTGTAGCAGTAAGTGGTTGTTCTTGTAGAGGAGGAAGAGTGTAAGTTAACCTTAAGGAGGTTTAACTTAAATAAGTAGTCAGACACACGCATATCTGTAGTAGTTGTATTGGGCATAAGACATGAACTGAGAGAGATGAGTAGGCAATGCATCCTCCACAAGTTTACACGTTGTTTCTCCGTTTAGAGCTCAGTTTACTTCACCAAGCTCACTCCTATTCATTTCCCTTATACTTCACTTCAGCTCAGTTAACTTAAATTTGGGTTTAACGCTGGAGTATTGCGCACATGTACTGCTGCAGATATAGACTCTAATATGAATGTGCAGCATTATTATTAGTATTACACACAAATGTCTGCCATATTACTCACAGCATGTAAGTGCTAACCACGGTCGTGTAAGTCTATAGTATTATGTTTGTATCTGTGGAGAATGTGCATGGTGAGTGAGAGTGGAGGGAAAGCGGGGAACAAGGAACGCAAGTTAGGGACTACAGCGAGAGAGAGTACAATAATAATGTCCTCCTCCGATTGCTTTGAGAAAAGAAAGTACAGACAAGAGAAGTATTTATACGAGGAAAAGAAAGGAGCTAACGGGGAGAGGAAACGAAACGACTTCTTTCTCTGAGATTTTTTAGCACTAAAGTTTTCACAATGTTTTTTTTTCTTTTCTGCTCTTGTTGACTTGATAAATGGACTTTGCACAAAAGACTTATGGCAGTGCCAGCATTTAGCACTTTTTGTCCCGCGATTAAAACTCTCCATGAGAAAACTTGGGTTTCATTCCTTTCCTTTGATACTTCCTCTTTCCCTTTAATATTTCTCCACTATTTCGATACATGAATGCCTCCTGCATACACGCCAGGCGGTTTCATTGTTCTTTACGAAGCTGTACTTTTGTATGTGACCAGCTCAATAGCTACCGTCATTCTCCTTTCCCCAACACATTCGATATATGCATTCAACATTCGTACAAGTAGATTAGGTATATGGGTATGGCGGATGATTACAATAGGATCAGTTTAATTCTCTTTCAGTCAGTAACTGACCTAGACATATAAGTTTAGATTGGAGTGAAGAAAAACTTGGTAATTGAGTGTTATTGGTCATTCTGTGTATGGAATTATAGTTAACTCATTTAACAAACGAGTAAAAAAATGAATATCTATGCTGTGAATTATCGTCAGTGACAATAATTCATTTGCGTTTCGCTTTTGTATTTTCTAGCCAGTTGGATTTTGTAGTTTAAATACAATTCACTCAGTTTGGCTCCCGTTTTACTTCTGGTTAACTTTAGTTAAGTTAACTTATGTTCTAAAACAAAACTTTAGCACTCAGTCAGAGGACAAACATATGGAGTTGGAGTACAATAGTAGCAGTGTGTGGAAGTAGTGAAGTAAAGCGGAGGAAGGGAAGGGGTAGGTTGCGTTAAGATTTAAGTCTGAGTAACAAAGGCTTTTTGCCTATTTATCGTATAACAAACATCGTGCATATCCTGGAGAGTAGAGAACTAACGTCGTACTTAGGCACGCATTAGATCTTTGGCTGTAGAACTGTTAACTTGGCTGCAATACAATACATTTCCGACGACGAGTGATCTTCATGCTTTGTCCACCCTTTCCCAATTCCAATTCACAGTCGCAGTCACAATAGAATTGTGGAGAATTACTCGCGTACATCGCAACAGAGCCAAAACCGTAGCAAACGTCGGAAACTTGCACATTCAAAACTTTGCACATTACATATGTCAGAGAATGTCTTCAAGCTTCATATTATTTTACTGAAAACAACTAAAGCCATAACATTATACATGTCACCAAACTCAAATTCCGCACAAAAAACGGAAACTTAAACCGAGTCCTCCCTGCAATCCTAAAATCTTTTTTATTTTCTCGCAATTACTTCTTATGCTACTTTTCAAAGTATATGAGCTTTCTACAAAATTTTCCTTCATCATTACTGACAATTATTGAAAGAAATTCATCAGTTCTATAGTCTACCACACGTTTTGTATATTAGTTTCATAATAAAGTTTTAAATGCTATTCCCAAACATATAACAAACTGCGAAATGTCAATCCGATCGTTAATTTTTACATTGGTTAAAAGTAGTTTTTCATTTGCCCTTAGCCGTCATTGAGGATGACAGCATAATTTCATGAAGGAAAAGAGCCCAAGACGAATAAAATATGAAACCTTCACAAAGAAGGATTTATAAACGGACAATTATTTCTTCCTTACGCATACATC